>RJWH01003746.1:0-136304 GCA_004363575.1 Solenodon paradoxus | reverse complement strand
TACTGCATTTCTCTTTATCTTTCTGGCTTTTTCACTTAAAATGATACCTTCTAGTGCCATCCAGATTACTGCAAAGGGAACAACTTATGGTTTATTTATTTATTTTTAATAGCTGCATAGAATTCCATTGAGTATATTTACCACAGCTTTTTTATTGTCATCTGTTGATAGGCATTTAGTTTGCTTCCATGTGTTGGCTATTGTGAACTCTGCTGCAATGCACACAGTGGTGCAGAAAATTTTTCTGGTTATGGATTTTGGGTATATACCCAAGAATCAGATTGCTGGATAAATGGTAGGTCCATTTTTGTTGGAGGAATCTCCATACTGTTTTCCAAAGATATTGCAAAAACTTATATTTTCACCAACAGAGTAGAGGGTTCCTTTTTTACCACACCCCTGACAATAGCTGCTATTTTCTGTCATTTTGAAACAGGCCATTCTCACTAATGTGAGGTGGTATCTCATTTTAATTTTTATTTGCATTACTCTGGTTAGAAGTCATGAATAACATTTGCATAGGTGTCTGTAAGCTCTCTACGTGTCTGCTATAGATTTGTGTCTATTCAATTCTTTTACCCATTTTCAAGTAGGTCATTTGCCCTTTTATTTTTGAAGTGTATGGACATTTTATAAATTTTAGAAATTATCTTATCTGATCTATTTTCTCCAATTCCATGGATTTTCTTTTTGTTTTAGTGGTGGTTTCTTTTGTTGTACAGAAGTTTTCAATTTGATGCAGTCTCAATTGATTAGTTTTATTTTGGTATCATTTGCCATATCTGTTCCTTCCCCAAATATTTCTTTGAGTTTGAGATCATGGAGTGCTTTCCTCACATTTTCTTCTAAATATTTCATGGTTTTGGATTTTATGTCCAGGTCTTTATCCATCTTGAATTAACTTTGTGTATGGTCAAAATGAATAATCTATTTTTTCCAGATATCTTTCCAGTTTCACCAATACCATTTGTTTACTCTATTTTATGCTCTTGGCACCTTTGTTATAGATTGACTATAGACAATGGTATCTCTTTATTTCTGGGTTCACAATTTGATTCCACTGATGAGTATGTCAGTTTTTGTTCCATCACCATCCTGTTTTGATGATAATTGCTCTGTACTTGGGGGTCAGTGGTTGGGGGTCAGTGGTTTGGGGTCAGTGAGTGTGATTCCTCCACTGTTCATTATTTTCTCTTAAGATAGTTTGATTATTTGAAGCCTTTAGAGATTCCGTAAAAGTCTCAGCATTTTTTGCTCAATTTCCTTGAAGAAAAAATGTCCCTGGAATTTTGATGGGCATTGCATTAAACCTATATTGCTTTTGTTAGAATGGCCACCATTTTTGATATGTTAATTCTTCTAATCCATGGACATGGAAAGTTTTTCCATCTCTTTGTGTTTTCTTCTATTTCTTTTGCTTAGGTCTCATAATTTTCATTGTAGAGGTCCTTAACCTCCTTTGTTAAGTTTGTTCCCAGGTAGTTATATTTCTTGGAACTCTTGTGGGTGTAATTTCTTTCTTAATTTCTTTCCCCTCTAGTTTATTGTTGGTATATGTTACTGATTTTTGTTTTTTTTATTTTATATTTTATTTTATATCCTGACACTTTTCTGTATTCATCTATTATTTCAAGCATTTTTTTTTTCTTGGAGCATTAGGGTTTTCTAGGTATAATATACCATCTGCAAGTAATGATAATTTTATTTCTTATTTTATAACATGGATTCGTTTGATGTGTTTTTCTTGTCTTAATGCTCTGGCTAAGACTTCCAAAACTATGTTGAATAGTAATGGTGATAGTGGACAATCTTAATCTTATTCCAGGTCATAGGAGAAAGGCTCTCAACTTTTCACCATTGATTATGATGTTTTCTGTGGGTTTGTCATATATTGCTTTTATTATGTTGAAGTATGTGCCTTCTTCTCCTATTTTGGTGAAGGTTTTTATAATGAATGTGTATTGAATCTTGTCAAATACCTTTTCTCTATCTTTTGAGATGTTCATAGTTTTCATTGATTTTCGCTTTGTTGATGTGGTTATTATACTGATTTATTTTCATATGTTGAAACATCCTTGCATCCCTGAAATAAATCCCATTTGATCATTATGTGTAATTATTTTATGTGCTATTGAATTCCATTTGCAGGGTTTTGTTGAGAATTTTTGCACCTACCTTCTTCATTGACATTGGTCAGTATTTATTGTTTTTGGTGCTGTCTATGTCTAATTTTGGACGCAAGGTAATATTGCCCCTCATAGAATGCATTTGGGAATACTCCTCTTCAACTTTGTGAAAGAGTTTAAGGAAGTTGTGGATTCACTCTTTTTTAAATGTTTGGTGAAATTCATTAGTGAAATCATGTGAATCTGGGTTCTTCTTTTGGGGGAAAACGTTATTAATTTCAATTTTGGTGGTTGTTATTGGTTTGTTCAAAAACGTTTTCTGTGTCCACCTGGTTCAATTTTTGGGAGGTTGTAGTGTTCTAGAAATCCGTATGTTTCTTCAAGTTTTGTCAGTTTGTTTAGCATATAACTCTTTGCAATAGCTTCTCATGATCCTTTGTATTTATGTGATGTCATTTGTAATTTCATCTCTTTGATTTCTGATTTTTGTTATTTTGATGTTCCCTTTCTTACTTAGTGGGTCTAGTTAATGGTGTTTTAATTTGGCTAAGTTTTTAAAAGAGCTAGCTCTTGGATTCATTGATCATTTGGATTGAATTTTTTTGTTTTCAATTTATTTTGCTTGAATTTCTATTATTTTATTTCTTCTGCTGTATTTTTTATTGTGCTTCCCTTTTAGATTCCACAGGTATGTGGTTAGATATTTGATTTGATGTCTCTCTTGTTTTTTGATGGCAATTTTATGTCTGTAAACTTTCTTCTCAGAACTGCTTTTGCCAAATCCCGTAAGTTTTGGCAGATCACTCCAATAATTTGCATATTTACCCCTTGTCAGATGCATTACCTTCTCTTATACCATATCTTCTTCTATACCATAGGATATCTTTTCACTTTGGTGAGAGTTTGTTTTTTCACTATGCAAAACATTTTTGGCTTAATGTAGTCCAATTTATTTATTTTTCTTGTTTCCTTTGAAGCTGGAGTACTATTCTTAAATGCCTCCCTACAGCTGATATCGTGAAAGGTATTGGTGTGGTTTCTTCTGTGTATTTTATTGTTTCTGGTCTTACATTCATGTCTTTAATATATTTTGAGTTACTATTTGTGTAACATGTCAGAGAGTGATGTATTTTCATTCCTGTGCACATGGCACTCCAGTTTCATAGAACCATCTTTTTAAGATGTTCTTTTCTCCATTGTATGATCTTGGCTCCAGTGTCCTAAATTAAATAATGTGACATTATTTCTGGTGATTCAGTGCTGTTGCGTTGATTTGTCTGTTTTCACTTTAGTTTCATACAGCCTTGATTATTATCATTTGACAGTATAGTTCGAAATCCATGTGCATGATACCTCCAGAATTTTTTTTATTGCTTTGGCTAGATGTAGTCTTTTGTGATTCTATACAAATTTTAAAATTATTGATTCCATTTCATTGAAAAATGTTAGTGTAATTTTGATGGGATTGCATTGTATCTTTATATTGCTTTAGGCAGGATGATCATTTTAACTATGTCAATTATTCCCTGCTATGAGAATGAAATATGTTTTCATTGTTTTGTGTATTTCTCTGTCTTTTAATGGTGACTTTTTTCATTGTATAGGCATTTCATTCAAGTTGTTAAGTCTATTTCTATGTATTTAATTATTTTTGTTTCTATTGTAAATATGATTGTTTTAAAATTTGTTCATCTTCTATCTTACTATTTTGATAGCTTTCATATAGAAAATAATATAAACCCATATGTGCAGGTCTCTATTCATCAAGTATATGGCATCAAACCCTGTCTACTACCAAATTACCAAAAGTCCTTCACAATTATTCATTAAAACCCACACCACTTTTACTTACATGTTCCATCCCCTACCCTACTGTTAGCCTCAATTGTATTTTCAATGTCCAAGTTTGATTTTTGCTCTGTCTCTTTGATTTATTTTTATTCTACATATGAGTCAGTCATCATTATTTGTCTTTCTCCTTCTTACTTATTTCATTTAGCATAATCTGTTTCCTCTATGTTGCTGCAAATGCCAGGGTTCCATCTTTTTGAGGGATGTTTAGCATTCCATTGTGTATAAGTACCACATCTTCTTTATCCATTCATCTGAATATGAGTAATTCAGTGATTTTTAATCCTTGTCTATTGTAGATAATGCTTCAGTAAACACAGGGGCTTATGTCTGTGTGTATTAGTGCTTTTTAGTTTAATACCCAGAAATGGAATGATGAGATCATGTGAAATTTCCATTCTTATATTATTAAGAACTCTCCATATTGTTTTCCATAAAGGTTGTACAAATGTACACTCCCTTTCTTTATTCATTTCTTATTTAAAACTTTAATTTCTACCTTCTGTAATTAATTTTATTGTTGAACTCCTTGACCAGCTTTGCTGACTTATCTTACATTTTTGTAAGAGTCTATGTATTCTTTCGTGAATCTTTGATCTTTCTTATATTTCTTGTATCTTTCTATGTTACTTATTAATGCTATTTTGATTCTTTTCTGTTAGAGGGAAGTAATCTTTCACACATACAACTTATTTTCTGGAATGATATATGTGGGTCCTTGTGATACCATACTATTTTGAAGTCTCAGAGGATGTTCAATTATCTGCTTCTTATTTGAAACTGGAATTAAGTTGCTTTTTTTAACCAATATGGTTCAGTATATGTTGAGTTTGTTATTATTTTTGACCCTTTTATGCTTCCATATTAAATAGCACTTTCTAATCTAGCTGTGTGGAAGCTACAGTTGTTGATGCTGTGGGCTAGGCAGGGACTAGATCACATGTATAATACTGGAACCGACTCTCCTATCTGGGATCCTAAACATGATTCTAAGCAAGCTATCTACTCTGCTATTAATGTGCCTCACTTAATAATAACTATCCTGAGGTTTAAGAAAGTGGAAGTGTTGTCTAGAGCAATCTCTCTTTTGTTATCTTTTTAGGGGTCCCAATGGGTATGAAAACTGGGCTCACATTCTTAATAATTTCTCATTGCATTTCATCCAATTCAAACATTGCTCCAACATACACTCTGTTTTCTCCCCTCCCCAGGGCCTGAGGCTGATGATATAACTCTACCAGCTTTATCATAAAGAGGCCACAGTCAAAGAACCATCCACGCATCTTTTTCCACACACCCTCCATCACACAAAATAAATATGGATAAGATCATCTGTCATTATCTTTGTCTGCTCTCTCCTAATTAAGTCTTACGATTTTTGTAGATGATTCATTTTTTTCTAAAACATTTCTTTCTTCCACTTGAGTCCCTTCTATGTCTCCGTCTTTAAATTCACTAATCATTTTTCAGTAAGTTACATCTAACTTCTTATTTCTATAGCAATTTTTTTTTAATTTTTCACTTATAGAACTCTGAGTTATTTCTTAATAGACTCAACCACTTTGGTGATGTGCTTCTTGCCCTTTGAGTTTCCTTCTGTGTGTTCTTGTATTTTTTTTTTTTTTTAGTTTCTCCATGAAATCAATTTTGACTTCTCTGTTAGATCACAAAATTCTGTGTCTTAATGTACTATTTCTGGAGAATTATTTTCTTTTTCTGATGCCATATTACTGATTTTTCATGTGATTTGATGGTGCTTTCTGTTTGCTATTTAGTTTATATAAGTATTAGGTCTCTTTCTCTTTTTTTCCCAGTAAATGGTGTTGTGGAATTATTTTTAGGTTTCCCTGTTCTATATAAAGGCAGGGTGTGGGGAGTTGAGAGCATCAAAGGAGCCGAGTTCTAGATATTGCAGTACTGAAATGGAGGGAGAAGGTAAACACTAGCACACCCCTTCTTTCTGTGAACCCGAAGTCAGAATTCCTCCTGTTTCCACAGTGTCTTCCATTGCTCTCTTCTTCAAGGCTTCAAGTTTGGCAGACTTTATTTTACTTGGAGAGCAGACATTGTTACAAAGGGAAAGTATAGAAAGGGAGTTGCAACACTACACATAGTTGTCATGCCCTGCCCCAGTCTAGCCCTTGTAGTGATCTTCAATTCTTTTACCATGGGTTCACTGGAGTCTAAAGCATGGGTATCCATGCCGTCTCCACCTCCTCCCTTCCTGACATGTGGATAGGTCTAGCAATCGCATTACCTTTCTTGCTCCAGCTTCATACACTATTGAGCCCTAATCTACTCACTTTCTTTTTACTATTTTTATCTATATTATTTTATTCTGTTGAAGAAATATTCTTTCATGACATTATATAGGTTTAAGGTATGTATCATTGCATCTATCCATATCTATCTTTATTTCATTGTTTATCCTCAGCAGTCTGCTTCTAGCCTTCACTATATAATTGATCCCCTTTACCTGTTTTGCCCACTTTCTTTTCTTTCACTTCTTACAACATCTAATTTGAATTATTGACTAAAGTCTACTTTTTTTCAATGTGTTTTGCTTGTTTGGTTTCTTTATGTATCACTTATGAGTGAAATTATTCAATTTGTCTTTCTCTTTCTGACTAATATCATTAAGCGTAATCTCTAGGTTTAGTAAAACCTGAAACCATGAAATACAAAGAAAACATAGGGAAAACATTTCTTGCCATTGGCTCAAAAATGTCTTTAGAATTCAAATCCAATGTTAAAAGAAATAAAATACAATCCAATGAAATATGGACAGAAGCATAGATACTTCTCCAAAGACAACATACAGATGGATATCAGACACATGAAAATATGTTCCGCTCACTTTCTGATACACAGATACCCAGATCTCTCTTGCATCCTAGTGTGATGAGCAAAGAAACTCTAGCTGAGTTGCAAATATTCTGTTAATTGTCACTTAAAGGGTTGAAATGATAATACTGCTTAATTCACCATGATGATGACACTGATATCCGAAATATTTTTAAAGGAAAGGTGCAGGCAGGAAGAGAGAAGACTAAGAAGCACTTTATTTATTTTATTTAATTGTTCATCTTGGTTGTTCTCCTTAGCCCCCAAACATGAAACAGTGTCCATAAGATGTACGTGGATTGTGCTCAGTGAGATGTGGAATTTTAATGGGGATTATATTAAGTCTGTATATTGCTGTGGATAATATGGCCATTTTAACTATACTAATTATTCCAGTTCATAAGCATAAAGAATCTTTGAATTTCTTTTTGTCATGTTCTTTGCTTTAAATAACATCTTTTAGTTTTCAGAGTATACGTCTCCCACTACTTTGATTAAATTTATTCCAAGGTATTTCATTATTTTCGATGCAATTATAAACAGAATTGTTTTCCATATTCTTATAGGGTACTCTTTCTTTAAAAGGAAAGTTGCAGGTAGGAATGAAGATAAGCAAGCAAGCAGTAATGAAGAGGAAGAAGAACCATTTTATTTTATTTTTATTTAGCTATCCACACTGGTTTCCACCCACCTCCTCCCTGCCCCTGCCCACTGACCTGAAACTCCAATCCAGTTATAGATGCCTTATCTTCCTCTGGAAAAGACTGACCTAACCACTACTCCACCAGAGCACACTTATAAATTATTCTTGAGCTATGATGTTAAAATGAGTTTCTATATTTACTATGTTGTCTTCGAGACAAAGATATCCAACATCTCAGCATAATTCTAGAAATGACCTAAAGTGCATTTTGTTTAAATATATGACTGTAAGCAAAATCTTAGCATATAGCCATGAGTTATAGAACAGAATGCTGGCATAATTGTTAGGTATATTACAATTCATTTATCATTTTGAATTTCATTAATATACCTTGGAGGCTAACATTGAAAGAAAAGTTTTAAGTGGAAAACAAATGTCTACTTGTAGTTTAAACATTGTTAAGTTATCTAATAAAACATCAATACCCCTGGCTATTTTTATGAAACAAGAAAGAGGCATTGTATGAAAGTTTTTGGCTATTAAATATTGCTCATATTTGAATTTTCCAAATATAGGTGTTCTCCGAGAAAAGGAAATAAATACTGGAAATTTAGAGAAAAAATAAATATTCAAAATTATTCAGCTCACTTTTCAAATGGATTTACACACACCAGAACAATTAACATACGATAAAAAAATGTTGTTCATTTTGTTAGCTCAAACTTGAAGTTCTTCGTCTAGGTAATAAAATAGTTTACCAACCCATTCAATGAAATAAATTTAACAAATCAAATTATATAACTTCAAATTTAGTCATTGGAATTTTTAAAACATAAATTTTGTCATTATGTTATTCAGCAATATTAATTCATTTCATAGTATTAATTTAATAGCATGAACTGCTTATTTTAACTGTTGTCAATATTACCTGTTCTTTGTCCCTACTGCTATCTTGGTGAGTACAATTTTACTTGTCACAGTTATAACAACTATTTGTTCATTCCAACTTAATTTAAGTCTTATTACATTAGTTTTTCTGAGTCAGCGCTTTCATTTTAATACTTTATTCTTGTTTTCAGGCATTCTAAAGAGTCATAATGTGCTACTCATTTTCTTTGTCAAATTTAAATTATAGTGGAAAACAGAAAAACTTTAAGAAATCCTCAGTAGGCAGAACCCTGTAGACTGAAATTATCAAACAGTCTGACTTTTGATATAAAAACTCAAGTCACTAGCCAAAAAGACCATAAAACTATAAGAATATGAGAGGAAATCCAATAAATTTAATTTTCAGGGCCCTATAATCCCATGAATTTCATAACTTTTTTCTCTAAAAAATTCACTTCTCGCTTATTTGAATTGCTCACTTTCATTCATGAGAAAACATTGCTGAGTCCTGTTATGTACTAAGCAATGTGCCGCAGCTAGATATAAATTAGGTATCCAAGGGAAAATACAAAGATATTAAAGAACAAATGAACAGTAGGAGAAAAGCACAAGTTGGAAGAATGTTTCTAGAAGTTGTGAATATTGAAAGGCTTTGGTAATGTGATTCCTCTTTCTGACAAAAATTAGAAAAAAAAAAAAAGAACTCTTATTGGCAAAAGTCCTGATAATAGCAACAGGTTAATATAAGATAATTTTATTTTGGGAATCAGACATTTCTTAAATGTGAAAAAAATTATTCTGTTAATTCAAAGGTAAATCCTGAAAAAGTAAGTAGGAATGACTATGTGATTACTTGTACTAATATTTCACAAAACCAATAACATTAAATCACCTGAAAACTGTGTTGATATAAATTTAATATCTGATTTAAAATAAGTAAAAACCTTTTTAAAATGGAATGATATTCAATTATTTGAAAACACTAGTATTTTTCTCTTTTCACAGAATAAACATTGCACTGAACATTGTAAGAAAACAAAACTACAAACTATATACCTCATGAACAAAAATGCACAAGTTCTAAATAAAATAGATCCACAATGCATTTAAATATACAATAAATCAAGACATTGTGTAATATATTCAGATAATTTTAGACTGATAGCTAAAGAACTTAACATTCAAAACAATCAATGATATGCATGATATCAACAGATGAAATAAAATTATGTGGTTATTTCAGTAAAGGCAAGTAATGCGTTCAAACAATCAAAGATCCATTCCTGGTTAGGACAACAAAAATAAAACTCTCATTAATTAGGAGTAGAAGGGAATTTTCTGAAGCTGGCGAAAAGCAAAAATGCTACTGGCAATTAAAAGCAAGATAAGAATATTCATACTCGCCATTTCTCTTCATTAACGTTGGTGCAATACAATAAGGCAAGAAAAACAAAGTACACAAATTTAAAAAAATGAAATATAACTTTCTTTAGTCACAGTGTGATTATCTGTGTAGAAATTTCCAAGGAATATCCTATAAATAATGTAGTAGAAAGTGAGTTTAGCAACATTGCAGATCAAATACACACCAATAAAGAATTTCTATAAAATAATGAAATGTACTTAAAAATAAATTAAAACAATATTAATTACATCACAAAAAATAAACTATTTAGTTATAAACATTTTAAAGTATAGGCATGATATGCATGCTGAAAACTAGAAAATACTAATGAAAGAAGTCTAAGTAAAAATATATCATGTTATTGGATTAGAAGACTCAATTTTGTTAAACTGTTAATTCTCTCTAAAATATAATTTGTATTATTGCATTTCCAGTCAAACACTCTAAAGGAATTTTTGGGGGGATTAACTTGCTAAGCATATTATAAAAGTTATATGGTTAGGCAATGGAGCTAGAATGTACAGTGGAATTCTTAAAAGAATGAAGAAAGTTGCTGGACTCAAACTACTTCACATATAGAAATTTTAGATAAATTGAATAAATGATAGATGAATAAATTAATTAAAAATAAAAATATAATCTGTATATCCATGAAAGTCATATCAATTAATTTTGAAACAGACACAAAGGAATTTCAGTGGTGGAAGGAAAATATTTCCAATGAATAGTTATCCATTTAAAATGAACTATCTTCCATCCTTACTACTCAATACAAAAATTTCCTCGAAATGAAGTATAGGCTTAGATAGAAACTTAAAATCTATAGAACTTCATTATAAAAAATAGGGGAAATGTATTTGTAAATGCTAATTAAGTAAATATTTTTAGAGATAACTCAATGTTTTACTGCAAAAATTTTTTTCATGAAAAGTAAATTAAATATCATAGGCAAAAATGTATGTATTTAAAAGATAATATTAAAAGAATAAAAATAACAGACCAAGATACCACTATTACCTGCCAATAAAATATATACATACATATAATTTTTAAAAAATACCTCAAGAGTGAATAATAAAATAAGTTGTCTCAAACAAATATTGGACAAAATATTTAAAGATACTCTACCAAAGATGAAAGAATGAAAAATAGAGGAAAGGATGATCAACATCAAAAGACGTTGATCAAATGCAGAGTAAGCCATTCTAATATAGCACAACAAATATATTTGAATGTCTTTATATTATTTTCAATTAAAAATGCTAACTCTAGTAACTGGAACTCTCATACACTACTGGTTGAAATACAAAAAGATACAACCACTTCGTAAAAACCTTTGACTGCAAGCTAGACTGGGTGATCATAATGTAGTATATGCAGATGTCCAATCATAATGCTATTAACATGAAACCTATATAATGGTTTAAATCACTGTTGTTTCAGTGCTAGTATAAAGCATCTTTTTATTCTATATGATTTTCCTTTTATTTTTTCCAGTAAATGGTATTATGGCTTTTGTTTATCTGGTCCTGTATAAACAAGTGATGAAGAAAAACAAAATAAAGCAGAACAAAGCAAAAACAAAACTCCAGAGTTTGCAGTCTTGCTGGAGAAAAATAATGGATCAAGAATGGGGCCTTTCATAGCCTCTTCCCCTTTGTGAGCAAGCTTGTCCCTTCTTTGTGCCGAGAAGTTTTGTTTTTCTGATCACCACTGAAAAAACGGCAATAACTCTTTAGTAACTTATACAAAAAATAATTCAAAATAGATTACAGACTTGGATTAGAATCTGAAACCATAAAATACTTAGAAGAAAACCGGAGCATATGCCACATAATATCAACTTCTGAGAGATCTTAGGAGAAGGGATACAATGGCAAAGGAAACAAAAGCAAAACTAAACATATGGGACTATATCAAACTCAAAAGCTTCTGTTCAGTGAAAGAAATCAAATCTTTGTAAAAATGAGAACAATCTATTGATTGGGAGAAGATATTTACACATCAGATGTTGCATAAAGGGTCAATGTCCAAAATATATGAAGCGCTCATATATCTCAGCAAAAACATTTCTGATACAAAATGGGCAGAAGTCTGAAAAGACAGTTCTCCAGAGAAGACAAAAAGATGGCATAGGTACACATAAAAAAATGCTCTGTGCCACTAACATAAGGGGAATGCATATAAAAATTGCAATAAGATATTAACTCAAACTTATAAGAATGGCTTGTATCCAAAATACTGGAAACAAGTTTTGGTGAGGGAGTGGAGAAAAAGGAACTCTCATAATTGTTGGGGGTAATGTAAATTAGTGCAACATCTGTAGAAGACAATAGGTAGATTCTTCCAAAAATGGAATTACTGCTTGATCCAGCATTTCTACTTTATGTATGTATATATATATATATATATATATATATATGTGACTATCAAAACACTAGTCAGAAAGTATATCTGTAGCACTATGTTCATAACAGCACAATTCACCATAACCAAGGCATAGAATCAACCTTGGTGAATGTTTCTTTCTTAAGTACAGGTTTATGGTTTCTCTATCACATGTGAGCGAAATTATTCAGTGTGTGTCCTTCATTTTCTGACTTATCTCATTAAGCATAATCTTCTCTAAGTACAGTAATGTCTGAAACCATAAAATGCAAAGAATACATAGGCAAAACACTCATTGTCATTGGTTCAAGAAATGTCTTCTGAACTTGTTTCCAATGTCAAAATAAATAAAAGATAAACTAAACAAATTGGACTGTGTCAAAACAAAAAATCCTCACATGAGAGAAATTATCACCAAACTGAAAAGACACTCTAGTGAATGGGAGAAGATATTCGCACATCAAAATCTGAAAGGACTTAATATCTAGAAACAAGTCTTTCCCTGTTAATAATTTTAAAGTTTTTAATTTAAAAAGTAAATGCTGATTCTTCAATATTCTTATATTTCTCATAAAATATAATTTGCAGAATCAATTTGGAAAATTGTGACTATGTGGTTAATATTATCAGACATCCAGCATGAGCTCTGAAATTCAGTGTACCGCTAAAACATACCATTCAAAATACTTAGAGTGAATCTTCAAATTATTTATAAATCAAAATTATACATATGTATTTGTATATGAATATATATGCATATATGCATTTATAACTAGACACCACTCAAACAAGAATATTCTGGCATAATTGAAATCTTAAGAACACTATAATTATTGGACTAGTATGGATTTTTCTTTCTCTGTTGCACATACAAATAAATCTCATAGCAATAGGAAATTAAAGCTCTATCAAATTATGATGAGGTGCTAAAAAAGCAGGACATTTAAGTTAAACACATTTTTTAAAATAAATTTTATACCGTGTTTTCCAAGATTTATCTTTCAAAAGCCTGTCCTTTATCTACTAACCACGTAGCTGTTGCGCCTGTAAGTTGAGTCCTGTTTGGATCCCACCTGAACATATTCTCTATTGCAATGAAATTAAAGAATCTTTTAATTGAAAACAGAAACATACTGGATAATATTTTTTCATCATTTTCTGAAGTCTGACTTAATATTCATTGGTAGTCTACATATTCAAACTCCAGGGGAAGTCACAATCAGCCAAGAAAATGGTAGATTTGAGTTAGAATCAGGGATGCTGTAATTTCTCTTCTCAGCATGGAGTATTTCAGAGCATTTACATTTTCCTCCTTTTTTAAGAAAGGTCTGTTATATTATAAATGAAAAACTCATGTGACTGATTTCACATTTGGCCTTTATTTTTGCATTTGTCCTCTATTTTGCATTTATATTTGAAATTCAATAGACAAAATTTTGTTTTTAAGATAACTGTCCAAATTTATAAGGCAGAGTTGGCAGAAGAGTTTCATGATTATGACTTCAATATGCTTTGCTTATGGATAGATAATATCTCTTATTTTTAAATTAATACTATAGTGTTTCATATTGTATATGAAAGTTTTCATGGTATTATTTTGAGGGTCAATTTCACTCACAGGATGACTATGCTGTGTAGAACTAAACCTTAGTAATTAACAGGCCCTGGTAATTTATGTCCAAGTAGTACAAAAATAATGTCTTGAATCCAATGCCTCCATCATCGACAAAGCTCAGCTATTAACTAGCTCATTAGGCCTCTACAACTGCATGAGTGTAAGAAGATAGCCTAAACTCTAAAACTTAATTTCTGATTACAAGCATACGTTGGAAGTTAGCCCCTTCAATTATGCACTTGCATGACACTATTCTGACACTTGTCTCTGGACCTTCACCTCATTCCCAGAGAGATACTGTTCAGTCATGAGAGAATACATTTATATCCAAGGTCCTCACAACTGCATATTGGTCAAAATCAGTACCTGTCTTCTCCACTCCTTTCACCTTTAGTTAGCCTTTCCAGTTGTGTACTTGCATGTCACCAGTCAACCCACTGCCATTAAACTCCATTGCAGTGTCCTGACAAAAGAAGGGGGAAGCTCATGCAACTATGAGAAAATACATCAATAGTCAGGACTCCAATTGCTACTAGTAAGTCCACAGTTAGCTCCAACTATTGATACTTAATCCAACACCTCTACTACATATGTACCTGTACCCCACTCCTACCATGACAAGAGCACCAATAGCTGGTCAAAAGAACTGAAATGTATGCATACTACTGACTCTAGCCACAACTTATATTTAACCTAGACCCCTAGCAACTGGACCTGAAAATGAATGTTAAGACATCAATAGTACATGTAACCACTGTAGATGGCTCCATAGTGCTCACTAAGGACCACATACCTATGGATTCTGCAGACTCCAGCAGTTTGAACAAAAGATAAATCACACTATCATATCCCAATGCTGTCACACATCCCCATCTTTGATGAACAGCACCACTAAATTCAGTATCACTGAATATGCAAACATAAGCCCCAACCACTGATGAAAGTCTTCTACTAATAAAGTCAGTCAATAAAATCTGGAAGAGGTGACTATTTCTTCAAATCAAAAAGCAAGTATGCGAGTCTACAGGGTGACAAAGAATCAGATAAAAATAACTTCATCAAATGAGTACAATAAATCTCCACTAACTGGCCCAAAATCAGTGGAGTACATGAAAACTTCTTAATACATAATACAAAATAATTTGTGCAAATATTCTCAGAGAACTACAAAAGAAGACACATAAATAATATAAAATATCAGGAGAACAATAAAAAACAAAATGAGAAGTTCAACAAAGAGAAATATGAAAAGAATCATTCATAAATTATGGAATTGAGAAATACAGTGATTGAGTTGAAGTATTTATTACAGAGATTTAACAGTAGACTTTCAATCAAAATAAGGAACCCATGAGGAAGAAACTGTATAAGACGGTAAGACTAGCTTCACAGATAAAAACCAAATATTCAGCTATATAGGCATTACATTTTTCTTAAGAAGATGTGAGCAGATGGAAAGTTCCTCAAAAAACAGGATAAAAATCACACCAAAATGAGTAGCAGAAGGAGGGATCTGACTTTGCAAAGAAACTCCAAGCTGAGAAAGTGACCCACAAGGAATAGGGAACTAACAAAGTTAAGTTTCTCCCCGATGAATGAGGAGCACAGACACTGCATAATGCACCTAAACCAGTCAGAACTGCACCAATGAGGAGTCCCACCTACAAAAACATGTGTCTTTAATAACTGATGGGTATTGTCATCAGGAGTTCCCAGAGAATGTGAAGAACAGAGTCCATGCTTTTGCTTATTTATTTATTTATTTATTTATTTATTTATTTATTTATTTATTTTGATAAGGGAAGTTGCAGAGAGAAGTGAAGGCTAGAAGGCAAGCAGACAGGAAGAATGAGGAAAAAAACATTTTATTTTATTGTTATTTATTTGTCCATCTTTGTTGCTCTTCCAACCCGAGACCCCAATCCAGGTCCTTGGGATGTATGTGGACTTTGCTCAGATGGAGGTGGCAGGCTAACAGCTACTCCATTAGGGTGCATCACAGAGTCCATTCTTAAACAACTAACAGGAAGACTACCTGAACCTGGGAAAAAACACAAAATTTGCAATTTGAAAATAATCTAAATCTTATACAAATTATGAGCCATTAGCTAATTTTAAAACTTCTGTAAGAGTAAAAATGTATAGGAACTCTCTCTAGGGATGGAGGCATCAACAGGCACTGATTTTGTGTTTTTGCTCTACCTCGATATAACTGGAGTTGCGGGGTGCCATTTTAGTATTCTTCAATCTCCCTAGAACTGGTAGACTCACCATAATTCTCAACCCTAGCAGGGCTACTGCAAAACAGCAAAAGTAGCTCTCAAGGAACATAGGTCAGGGAACGTTACCTTTTCATCAACATTTGCTCTTGGTGCAGTTCACTGATACCTCACATAAAGGAGATTGTACAATCATCTAGAACTCCAGGTCTCATAGCTATCACCTAGGAGAATGAAAGGAGAGACAAAGTGCTTTCCAGAAAGCAAAAGTTAAGTAAGTTAAATATATTAAAGAAACATTAAATTGCCTTTAATATGAAAAAAAAGTGGCACCTAATTGAAACAAAAATGTATGAAAGAAAAAAATCTCACTGGTAAAGGAAAATATGGAGCACTGTCATGAAGTTTAAAAGACAAAGTAGCAATATTAACTAAAACTGTGATAAATAGTCAAGGGATACACACACCCAGAGAATGAGATATTAAAACTATAAAACATGGGGAGGAGTAAAAACAAAGTTATTTAGAATTTTTTTCAAAATTATGTAGCTATGGACTTAAGTACAGTACTATATACATAGGATGCTTTATGTAGATATTGTGGTAACCAAAAAGCAAATATCTATGGAAGAAATGGAAAATGAGAAAGGGAAATTGGGAATGTAAATTAATGTAAACATTTAGAAAACAGTATGAAGCTTCTGAAAAAATCTAAAAAATATAGCTACCTTATTTTCTAGTGATTCCACTTTTGGATATTTACCTGAAGAAAATTAAAATGTCATTTTTAAGCATATATATATAAAATGCATGACCACATATTTATTGAAACATTATTCAGAATAGACAATTTATGGAAACATACTAAGTTTTTATTGATGGATCAATGTGTAAAGAACATGTGGTATATATACACATTAGAATAATATCAATCTATTAAAAGACATGAAATCTTGATATCTGTGACAATGTAAATGGAACTTGAACATATACTAAATGATACAAGTCATACACAGATAAATATCATACCACTTAAGTTACTTTAACCAAAAGGGTGGAACAAAGGTGTGTCAGGGAGTGCATAAAATAAGTGAAGGGAATCAAAAGGTAGAATTTTCCATTAAAATCAATAAACACAGGAGATAGAATGCACTGTATAGGCATTAAAATCAACAATATTTCAAATTGCAAAGATCCTAAGAGAAAGTTGTAAGTAGAATTCAAATAAAGTTTTTTTTATTATATATTAGTACACTTAAATAAAAAGGAAAGGGTCAGTAATTATAAGACATCAATAGAAGCAAATAGAAAAAAAAAATAAAAAGAAAGTGAATAAGGAAATCCCATAGGACAGTGAGAAACCATCAAGAGAAATAATGTATACATCATTGAGATCCAGAAGGAAAAGAGAAGGAAAAAGGAGTAGAAAGTTTAAAGAAATAGAGGCTAAAAACTTCTCAAATCTGCAGGAAGTTTTGGATTAAATTAAATTTTGGATTAAATTTGTATCCAAGTTTATAAAGCAAATAGATCACCATAAAAGTTCAACCCCAAATGTTATTTTTCCAAGATAAACTATGAAAAAACTGCCGCAAATCAAAGACAGTATAAAATTCTAAATGCAAAATACTACTTGGGTATTAAAAAAATATGAAGTCTTGACATTTGCAGCATCATGGATTGACCTAGAAGGAATTTTGATTAGTGAGAAAAAACAAAAGGAGAAAGAGGAAATCGTATGATTTCATTCATGTTGTATATATAGAAATGAAGCAAAGAAATAAATTAAATTAAACAAAAATAGACTTTTAGTCAATAAAATAAAATTAGAGTTTACAAGAAAGGTAGGAGTAGCTATAGTGAGGCAAATTAGGTAAAGGAAATTAATTATAAGGTCAAGGAAGAACTGAAGCAATAGTGCTGAATTAGATATATACAGATGTTAACTTATAATGTTGCATACTTTTAACCTTATATAATATTATAATGTAATGTTATTTCAAAAAAATTAATTAAACATAAAAATCCAAAGAAAATGAGAAAATATGACTCCTATATAAGATAATTCGGAAGATGCCACAGTGATTTTGCAGCAAAGAGCATGCAGACCAGGAAGAAATAGGATAATTAATAAATTTGCTGAAGGAATTCAACTGCCAACCAAACATATTTTGCTCAGATACGTTGTCTTTCAAAATGAAAGTGAGATAATTATTTTTTTTCTTACAAACAAAAGCTGATATAGCTATCACCACAAAGTTGTCATGTAGGAAATGCAGAAAACAGTTTCTTCAAGCTGATATTACTGGAAAATAGCAGCATTAAATCAAATGAAAATACAAACCATACAAGCAAGGGTAAATGTGTGAGATTTTGATTACTCAAATACCGTAAAATAGTGGTTTGATATCATCTTAACTTTAGTAAAGGTAAAATGACCAAATTATTAAAATAATTAAAGCTAGAACAATCTCATAATAAATATAAATATAAAATTTGTAAATGTTGAGTTAAAGTACATAAAAGAAGAGGAAGTATATGAGTATTTTTTGTTTAAAATCAAAGTTGATATTTGGTGTACACTAGACTGTTATTTATACAAGATGTTTTATGAACGCCTCATGGAAAATACAAAGCAAAAATCAAGAGTAAAATTCACAAAAGATAAAAAAATATTACTAATACTAATTCAAGATGGTAGAGCATTAAGATCTTGGGGTCATTTCCTCACCACAGACAGAAAAAGAAGTCTTAAATTTTGCATTAAACCAGATAGACTTATTCATTATATACAGAACATTCCACTCCCCAAAAGAAATACTTACTCTTTTCAACTATAAATGGAACATTATCAAGTATAGACCATATGTTTCATACAAAACAAGTGCCAATAAATGTATAAAAATTATAATCACATATCTTCTTTGATCACAATGCTATGAAACTAAAAATTGAACACACAGACACACACACAGACATTCTCTCACATACACACACACACAAAGATAGAAAGATCCAAAATATGTGGAGACTAAATAACTAATGGTTTAATAATTACTGGTTCAATGAGAAAATCAAGTTATTAAATATATGATGGTACTAGCAAAAATAAAGACAGAAGCTATCATAAACTATAGGATACAAAAACACTACGAAAAAGCAATATAGACCTACATCAAAAAAACAAGAAAAATCTCAAATAATCTAAATTTAAAATACTAGCAACTAGAAAAAATGAGAGCAAATACGACCAAAATTAAATACAAAGAGAAAATAATAAAAATGAGCAGAAATAAAGTAGAAATCAAAAAACAATACAGAAGGCCAATAAAAAGAACTGATTGTTAGACTCACTAAGAAAAAGATATAAAACTAATAAATATAAACATAAATGAAAGAGAAATTAAAACAGGTACCATAGCAACGTGATGAATCATAAGGCTATTATAAACAATCTGATACCAATAAATCAGAAAGCCTGGAAGACACTAATATTCTTAGAATCATACAACTTTCCAAGCCTAAATCAGAAGTGTTCTGAAAATAATAAACATGAATAAAGAAATTAATATAACAATTAACAGTCTCTCAAAGAGCAAAAGCCCTGACCAGAGGTCTCCACTAGTAAACATATTGCAATTTCAAAGAAGAGACAATACCTATCCTCATCAAATTCTTACAAAATTTTTATGGAAAATAGATGCTTCCGAACACATTTTACAAAGCCAACAGTATATTGGTATCTGAAACGGTATCACACAAAAATGAAAAGTATAGACCAATATCTCTGCTGAACATAGATGCAAACATCCTCAATATGAAATCTAATCAAAGTGAATTCAGCAATACATTAATAGGACTATATTACATAACCAAGTTGGATTTATTCCAGCAATGCAAGTATGGTTTTACATAAGCAAATCAAAGTAATACCACGCATTATCAAATGCAAGAAATCAAATCATATTATTATATCAATAGAGTCAAAACAGCATTTGACTTGAATCAACATCCATTTATGATAAAAAAACTCTAAATAAAATGAGAAAAGAAGGAATATATATCAAATTAATAAAAGTCATAAATGAAAAAAATGCAAAATTAATATCAAACTGACAGCTTTTCTTCTAAGATCAGGAACAGAACAAGTAAAACCACTCACATCATTGTTATTTAGCATAATATTGGAATTCCTACTCAGAGCAATTAAGAAAATGATGAAATAAGTGGAATCCAAACTGGAAAAGAAGTAAAACTATCACTTTTTGCAGATGACATAATAATATGAATAAGACTCTTCAGAATCCATTAAACACTTTAGAAGTAATAAATGAGTAAAGTGACAGGATAAAAAATTTATGGTAAAGCAGCTGTTTCTCTATACAAACAATGAACTTGAAAAAAAGAGAAATTGAGAAAGCAATCCCTTTACAATATCATCAAAAGTGTAAAATACCTAGGAATAAACTTAACAAAGTAGATGAAAGAGCTGCACACTGGAAACTTAGGACATTGCTAGAAAAGAACACATACAAAAAGAGAAATATATTCCATGTTCATAATGAAATGCCTGGGTGACACCATTTTGTGCTAAGAGTTCTGTGTGTGTGGCATTTCAGCAGAAATCTCCACTGGCCTTTGTCTCAATGTTTCCTTGTGGGTGCGGGTCCTAGGCACTCTTCTCAGTCTCTTCTGATAAGGATGCTCATTGTTTTGACTAATGTCTGTATTAACATCTTAGTGAATTTCTAAACAGACTCTGTAGCCCTGGACACTCAGCAGTGTCATTCCAAAACCTCTATAAATAGACAAGAATGTTTTCTCCCAGTGCTGGTTTATTCTTTTCCTGAGTTATCCCTCTTTGAATTTCAAAATAAACTCTGGATATTTGAAATGTTTCTCTGGGTCACTCCTTTCCACTCCCCTGAACGAAAACCCCAAATCCCCCAAATCTTCAGGAAAACCTAACAGAGAGGAATGGAGATATTATGCTCCCTAACTTGATCAGGAATGGTATTGACATAAAAATAGATATGCAGTACAGGGAATAGAATTGAAAACTTAGATATAAATCCACACATATATGGATAGCTTATTTGTGATAAAAGAGCCAAAAACATAGAATACAAAAATTATGGTCTTTTAACAAATGAATTTGAGAAAACAATGGACATCCACATGCAAAAGAATGAAGCAATATTACTATTTTACACCATAAAAATAATTTAAAATCAGTTAAGTGGTTAAATATATGACCCGAAACCCTAAGAAACAGAAGAAATCATAGGTATAAACGTAACATCTGCCTAAGAGATATCTTTGAAATTTTATTCCAATTGTAAGGGGAACAATAGCAAATATAGACAAATGGGCCTACATTTAATAAAAATGTTTCTGTATAGTCAAATAAACTACCACAAATATTGAAAGACAATGACTGATTGGGAGAAGATACTTACTAGGCACATATTCAACAAGTGGTAAGTATCCGAACTTTGTAATGAATACATACAAGTCAACAAGAAAAAAATGATTTAAAAATGGGTAGATGATCTGAATACACACTTCTTCAAAGAAGATATAAAGTAGCCCATTGGTATATGAAAGAACATGCTCATCATTACTCATTGTTAGCACAGTACAAATTAAAACCACAATAAAATATCATCTTACATCTGTAAGAATAGCTTATATCACAAAACAAGAAACAAGTGTTGGTGAAAATGTGAAGGAAAATGAACCCTAATACAACTGTTGATGGGAATACAAATTGGTACGCCATTCAGGAAAACATCATTGTGTGACCTCAAAAAAAATACATACAAAGAATATAAAAACACTAATTTGAAAAAGGATATATACTCCATCATTTCAATTCCAATATTAGTCAGAATAGCTAATACATGGAAGCACTTTAGTTTACCATCAAAATTTATTGTACAAAGAATATTATATATGTGTGTGTATATATGTGGATACATATGTATATATATGTGTGTGTATGCATGCATGTAAGCTACTAAATTTTTAAATAACATCAGCTCTTGCCATTGTGACAACATAGATTGTCCTTGAGGGGATTATGTTAAGTGATATGTCAGAAAAAGGCACATATCATATGATTTAACTTACAAGCAGAATATAAATTAAAAAAGCAAATGTACAAAGAAAACAAAACAAAAATAAATCTTTAGATTCTTCAGCAGAAGGATGGTTACTAACGGGAAGGTTTGTGGAGCATGGGAGAAACTGATAGAGGATATTAATTGGATGGTGGTAGATGGTAACTAGACTTTTGTTATTGAGCATAGTGTGATATCATGCATTTGAAATGGTGTAAAGTTGTTCTGTTAAAACATCTACTGTGTTGTGAAACATTGCTACTTCAATTAAAAAAAATAGAACAAGAATATTAAAGCACACCACTGGAGAACATTATCAATTCTAAAGGAAAGCAATGGAGGAAAAATTAACAAAATAATCCTTCAAAACAGATAAAAATAATAAGATGGTATTAGTGACAGAAAGTGCATCTCAGCCAGTCTAGCTGCCCAGGTTCTTGATTATGGCATTCCTAGGTTACTGGGGCTACAAGATCATCCTTTCTGATAGAGTAGGTTTGCTTTAAAGTTATAGAATAAGGAGAAGGCTTTTGGCCCCAACAAGAGAGCCCAGGGGAGCACAGGAGTGAGTCCCTGCCCACAAGCAGCCAAGAGCAGCTCATGCACTCACCTGGGATTCAGACTGTCTCTGCACTAATTGACCATCTCTGTTTCACAGCTGAGTGACCACACTCACCTCTGCATGAAGTATTCTGCTTGCTACTTAGCTAAGCAACCTAGCTCATCAAAGAGGACACAGAAACCACACAGACTACAATAGCCACACCACCTAAAAATAGTTCCCAGTTGTCACCACCTATGAAGTAAACAAACAAGAAAAAGTTTAAGTCACAGCACTGATATGAGTCAGAGAGAAATTCATGTCAAAATCCAGACTTCCCAGAACAAAACATTAATGGTTCAAAGAGAGGAAGATGCTAGGGAAAAAATCTAAACATCTTGGATTTGACAAATGAGAAATAATCAGTGATTGTTACAGAAAAAAATGAATGATCTGCAATATGCACAACTAACTGCCCAAAGGAAAACCCAAGGTCTCAGAAAAGAAGTGATAGGCTATAAGGACTAATTCATTTAAGTGATTGAAGTAAAAAAGAAAGCTCAAATAGAGCTGCTAGATACTGAAATATTATCAATTACTTGAAGATAAACCTGGAAAGACAACTCACAAAAGAATGTATCTCAGAAATTGAAGGCAAAAACTCTTAGGCAACCACACGAAAGAAGAGAATCAGGATTGAGGAAAAACAAACATTCTAAGAAATATCAGGTACCATGTGAAGAATAAACATATGAATAATGACTATCCTTGTTGATGAGGACAGGGGAAAAGGAACAGAAATGTATTTTTAAAGGGCCTATATAAAAATTACTAGGAATAACAAGCATTGAAGAGGGTCAGGAGAAAAATAAACAGTTGGTGGGAATGTGTATTAGGGAAACCTCTTTGGAAAATATTATTGATACTGGTCAAAAAATAAAAATGGAATCTCTGGTATTTTTAAAGGAATGGTACAAGTAGGAATGAAGCCACAGAGGAAAACAGAAAGAGGAGAAAGAAGCACTCTAGTTATTTATCTTGGTTGTTCTAGCAAGTTTTGGGACACAAAGCTGATATTTTGGGATGTATGTGAATTGTGCCCAACCTCTACTCCACCAGGGCGCTCCAGAACCTGTCTTTTATCAAGCAGTCCCACTTCTATGCACATACCTAAAGAAATCAAAAACATTAATCAGAGAAATATGTCTACACCTCTATCTGTTCATAGCAGGACAATTTGTAATAGCCAAGAAATGAAAATATCCCAAAAGCCCACTGACAGATAACTAGATAAAAATAGCTGTGCTATATATGCTCAATAGAATTCTATGCATCTGCTAAAAAAGATGTACCTATTTCAACAGCCTAGATGGAACTGGAGGTGACTATACTAAGCAAAATAAACTGATAATAAAGAAAAGTATAGCATGGTTTCACTCATGTGTAGAATATAAACAAACAAAACAAACGAAAATATAAATCACAACAAAATTCATGGGTTAAAAACTAGTGCCATCAGGAATGTTGGAATGGCAGGGAACAAAGGTAGGAGTTAATACAGAAGTGGCAAAACACTAGTATTCTGATGGTGTATGTTCTGTGAAATGAACACAGACTGAGGTGTGAATTCAATATCCTAAATATCACATAGTAATCCAAACAAAATAATTAATAAAAATTAAAAAAGATGACATTACTTAATATTTACATATAGATATTCATTGTAAATGTAAGCAAATTACATTCTCCTATCGAAAGATGTAAAGTGGCCAAATAAATAAAAGCACAAGAAATATTCTATACTTCCTACAAGAGACAAATTCAACTTTGACACTCATATGCTCAAAGTGAAAGGACTAGAAAAGATATTGCACACAAGCGAAAACCAAAAGAAATAAGGGATAGCTAATTTGTATTAGACAAAATAGAATGTAACAAAATTAGTAACAAGACACAAAGAGCACCATTATATAATAAGGGATTCTTGTAAGAAGGTACAAGAATATATATATATATTTATTTATGTACATAATATATACATAAAGTATGTATATATGAATCAAACATCACAGCATCTAAATATAATAAATAAATACTAATGGATGTGAAGTTAAAAATTATCAACAATATAATAAAAATAGGGAGCTATAATGCCCCACTTTCAATAATAGATATATGTGAGACAGCAATTTAATGAGAGAACTTTTGATTGGTCCTACCTTAAGACCAAATTATTCTGATGGACTTATAAAAGACATTGAATCCCGCAATAGCAGAATATGTATCTTTCTCACACTATGAATGTTCTCTAGACTAGATCACATGTCACTAAACAAGAATATCAAAAATTATATTGAATGCAAAAGGAAACATAACATCTCAAAACCTATCAAATACAGTAAAAACTTTTCTACAAGGGAAGTTTTAAATCGATTAACACTGATATTAAGAATAAACATCTCAAAAAACCTTTGCTATAGCTAAAGGAACTAGAAAATAAATAATGAACGAAGCCCTAAGTTAAAAGGAACAAAATAACTATCATCAGGGCAGAAATAAATAATAAATAACCAGAAAAATAATAAAAATTATAAACAAGAAATGTTAGTTTTTTTAGCTCAACATAGTTGACATTTAGTTACACTCAGAAAGAAATAGGAAAGAAGTAAATTATCTCAGAAATTAAAGGGTAGACATTAGAATCATTACTACAGAAATACAAAATAACATGAGGCAGTTGTGAATAATTATGTACCAAAAAATTGGACAACCTGTAAGAAATACATAAGTACTGAAAAATACATAACTTACACCTGAATCATAAATAACCTGATCATAGCAATGAGCAAAATGATTAAATCACTAAACAAAATTTCCCAACACTTAAAATTCCAGTATCAGATGTTAAACAGATTAATTCTCCCAAACATTTAAGGAAAAATTAATACCAATATTTTTTAACATTTTTTAAAATATTTGAGGAGAAGGAAGCATTTCCAAACTAATTTTATTAGGTTAGTATTACTGTGATAGCAATGCCAGATAAGGACAGTATAGTAAAACCACAGACTAATATTTCTGACAAATGTAGTTGTAAAAATTCCCAACATAACATTAACAAACCAAATTTGACAGCACCTAAAACTACTAGCACACAATGATATACTTCTGGGATGCAAGGATGGTTCAACATATGCCTACTAATATATGTCACATAACACAATAACAGAAAGGAAGATAAAAATTATATGATGATCTCAATGGATGCAGAAAAGGCATTAGACAAAAATATTTCATGATAAAAATACTCAAAAACTGTGTATAGAACATTTATAGCTCAAAGGTCATATATGGCAAACCCACAGGCAAAATCTACTCGATTGTGAGAGGTTAAAAGCAATTCCTCTAAGGTCAAGAACAAAACAAGCATGCTTATGCTCACCACTGCTATTCAATAAAAAACACTGGAAATTCTAGCCAGAAAAAATTAGGCCATAAAAAAGGAGGGGGGCATCCAACTTGGAAAGGAACAATTAAAATTTGCTTTGTTTTTGCAGTTGATGTGATCTTATAGAGAAAAAGTCTTAAAGATTCCAAGAAGAAATAATAAGACTTATTCTTGGAAGCACTATCTCTTGTGTTCTTGATAATAGCCTTTCTAACAAATGTAAAATGATATCTCATTGCAGTTTTGATTTGTATTTCAAAGAAATATCTGTTTTCTCATATTCATTGAAGCATCATTTACAATAACCTAGATATGGATATACCTGTGAATCAATTGATGAATGAGTAAATAATATGTAGTATAAATAAATATATATATTCACATACACATATGTATGTGTGTATGTATGTGTGCATATATGTATAATACATACATGAGAAATGAAGTTATCTTGTCTTTGGTGACAGCATGTGTGGACCTTTAGGACACTACACTAAAGGAAATGCTAGACAGAAAAAGACAGATAATGTATAATATCACTTAACTTTGGAATAAAAAAAAATCCATACTCATTTTTAAAAAGAGCAAATAGAATGATATGTTCTAGTTGTTAGGGAGTTGGGGAGTTGGGGAGATGTTGGTCGAAGTATAAAAATTTTCTGTAATAAGATAACTCCTAGGAATCTCAATGTACAACTAAGTGATTATAGTTAATTATACTATGCTATATACTTGGAAGTTGCTAAGAGAGCAATGTTCTCATACACACACACACAAAGATAACTATGTGGCTTGAAAGAGGTATTAGCTAACATTATGTTGGTGTTCATTTTTTTTAATAGATAAATGCATCAAATCAACACATTGTTCACCTTAAATTTAGAAAATATCAAGTGTAAATTATATTTAAATAAATCTGTGAAAAATAAAATAAAGTAAAAATAAATGAAAAAAGAAAATGAAAAATATGTCATCTATACATTTATTTGAACAATACCTGGAAATAGATCTGATGTTTTGCTCATTCGCAATATCTAGCATTGTGTCAATTGATCTCAAATTATTAATCTAGTGTCACCTTGATTATAATCTTTGTCTAAATTTGGAAACAATTTGATAAACTCCAACTTAAGTCTTCTGTATCTAGAATTCTGTTTGAAAATGTGTCTTGCATTGAGACAAGTGAGTGGAAGAGGAATATTTTAATAAAGGTTCTCCCTTCCACCATGTTTCTCAAAAGATACTATCCATGTAAATGTTTTAAGTTAATGGTCATTTTATTGGAAAAAAAGATTGGCATTTACAACTTGGAATGAACAGCAACATTGATGGCTCTGCTGGAGTCCACAGCCACAGCCCACTCTGTCGGCTCCAGGTCCTGTTTCAAAAGGGTTTAAAAACAGGGAGTCCAGAGATGCTCCCTTAAGAAAAAATTTCTTTTTAAAAATTTGTGTGAACGGTGACAGTCTGACACCCTTTTCGCTCTAGTGCAATGCAGATATCGCTAAACCCATAAACTCGGCCGTACCATGGGGGTATATCATTGTCACCTGGGACTGGGGTACACGGAAGTACAAGAGGACTGCCCTGCTAGTGGGCTATGTCTAGATAGATTACCCTTCACTTTTTTCTGCACAGCATCCTGAGGTAAATCAATTGTCAACGTGTTTTGTTTTAGGTAAATCAGCTATAATTTATACTAACAAATTAAATTAGACCCATATGAATAGGTTTTGAATTTGTTTTATTTTTTTCGTTTTTCATTTTTTATACAAATGCCTGACTGTGCTCAATTCTCAGGCTGCATGCATGAAAAACTGGCCAGTCCACACAGTGTTGTAATCATTAACAAATGGAACTGCAAGGTTCATTAAGTTATTCCTTATCATTAAGGTAGTACAAGAATTTATACCATAAAACTGATGTGTAGCTTGATCTTTAGGGGAGAGGACCACCAACCAATATATGCAGAATTTGTGTGTGTGTGTGGACAGAAGGTACTTTTGACATTCAGTTTTGCTATATAGAAACAGAATGAGTAAATGAACTTTTTTTTTGCAAGAAAAATATTCAGTTTGATTCTTCTAGAGAGGGAATAAAGGAGTTGAAAGTAGGTCTTCATTTTGCTGTCATCATCTGTAGGAATTCTTCATAACTGACTTGTCCATCTCTGTCAATATCAGCTCCTCTGATCATTTCATCTGTTTCTTCATTTAGTTTTTCTCCTAAGTTGGTCATGATATGACGCAGTTCTGCCGCACTGATGCAACCATTGCCATCCCTGTCAAAGACCCAGAATTCCTCGAGGATTTCTTCTTCTCTGTCTGTGTCTTCCATTTTTCTAGCCATCATAGTCAAAAATTCTGTGAAGTCGATGGTTCCATTACCATCCGCGTCCACTTCATTGATCATATCATACAATTCAGCTTCTATTGGATTCTGACCCAGTGACCACATGACAGTTCCAAATTTCTTTGATGTGATGGTGCCACCACCATCTTTGTCAAAAAGAGAGAAAGCTTCTTTGAAGTCACCAATCTATTCTTGGGTCAGCTGATCAGCCATGCTGCAAGCATAGGGAGAAAGAGCAGAGGGAGAAAGGGAGGCTGCGCCAACTCAGGGCCCATGATGGCCAGGTGCCTGTGCCGCTGCCGCCGCTGCTGCTGCCACTGCTAAGGCGCGCTGGGCACTGAGCTCTGTGCTTGTGCCTGTGCCCTGCTGCTGCTGCTACCGCCGCTGCCATGGCAACCACCTGATCCACGGCTAGTAAGGGCACCAAATGCACAAGACTTCCAGCACTGCTCTATGTAATTTTGACTCTAGTTGGGTCCTTTATATGTAAATGTGACCCTAGTAGGGTCCTTTAACTGTTTATTTTCCTCGAATATAGATAAGTGGATATTAATATATATCTAATGTATATACACATATATACGTTTATTAATTATATATAATTAAATGCTTCTACTATAATGAAATATTTTATATTTGGATAATAGAATGAAGCAAACTGAGCAGACCAGGAAAAGTGTGTTTGTGCGTGCAACAACAGGGGAAGGGGTGAGTTGAAGGATTAGTACTGCAGTGGAAATCTATTTTGACTAAAAGAGTTTCATTGATTGTAGACAATTGAGACCAGAATACTAAGGAGGATTACATAGGTGAAAGATAAAATTTCCAACTATAAAATTAGAAAAGGCAATAAGGGGTGAAATCATTTCTCCATATCCATGAACATACTTTTAAGTGTGGAGAGCAAGAAAAAGAATTTCAAAAATACTCCAGATTAAGTGTATTGTGTTTGTGGTTGTAATAACTGTGTTGGGATAAAGACTACAAAGATTTAGAGGGAATATGTAAGAATTTTACTTTCGATTGTTATTTTATAGTATTTATTCAAGGAAGATTATAAAGTTCCTCTTTTGTACTCAGATTATAATAATAGACAAGGTGTCAATGCATTGCAGGCCCACTGGCAGATAGCTTTGCCCGCAAATTCCTGGACTCTAAGCTTATTCTTGGAGACTAACCCAATAAAGTCAGCGAAATCTATAAGGGAACCCTTCACCCCTGAAACTATGTAAGAAACTGACGCTCTGACTGTATCCCAGGCATATCCTCTCTGGGTTTGTGGTGGGAGTGGCAGTCATGCCAAGTGTTGAACAAATTTTCTAAGTGAAAGGATTTTTCTGAGCTCTGCGAGGAAATAAAGCCAATTAGACAAAACGTCGAATAGCCAGGGCTTTATCGGGGTTTGCGCACCTGGGTGAGGTTCTCCGGTCCGCAAAACGAGGGCCGGGGAAGTCGCGCCCGAACAAAGGGAAGCGCGCTCTTTAAGCAAAATAATTTTGCGGGCTTCATACGTGGCGATTGGGGGATTCGTCCTGTGATTCCAGGTGTGGTTTCGTCAGCTTCCTTTTTCCCCCGGGTATGGCTGCCATTTTGTCCTATTGAGCCAGCCTAACATTCCAACCTCTTTGATAGGATAAAGGGGCGCCGTGATCGATCTGGCTACTGCCCGCTGACAGGTGGGGCGTAGAGGGGAGGGGTCAGAGGTTGGCGTTGTCTGGCCCAGTCTGGACAGGAGAGTAGACTCTGGTCTGGAGCAGCATCTGGTTGAAGGTAACCCGGGAGGCTTCGTGGATCCTGTCCTGGAGGAATCTCAGAAAGCATTGTAACACACAGATTACCAAAACTGGACCAACAATCAGGGCCAAAGTGGAAAAAATCAGGGAGCGCCACCATGGGGTCCCCATTTCTAGAGGGGTATAGCCCTTTTTCAACTTGTCTTTAAGATTTTGGGGAGTGTTGACATTTTCCTCTATCAGGCCACTTTCGTTTACGTAGAAGCAGCACTGTTCCTACAAGAACTTGATGGGCAAATGGGAACTCTTCAGCCCTACATCACCAACATAGCTGTCAATCTATGTGGAAGAGATCTTTTACAGAAATGGGGAGCTTATGAAGCAATCGAATTCCAGCAGCAAAACGCAAACTAGAACTCATTGAGCAGCATGCTCAACAGGCCCAGTTCCATCAAGTTGACCTTGCTCTCCCGTGTCAATTATCAGTGTTTCCCACCATTTACTCTCCTACAGGAGTGCTAACTCAAAAGGAAAAAAAAGAAAAATCACTGAATGGGTATTCTTACCCAATCAGCAAACAAACAAACATAAAAAAAAATTACAAACTTATCTTGAAAAGCTCAGTCTTGTGGTGTTTTATGGTCGGCAAAGGTTGCGCCAGCCCATAGCCTCTGACCCAGAGAAAATCATTCTGCCACTAACCAAATTACAAATCAATGAGCCTTTCCAAAATTGACTTGGTCAGCAAGCAGCTGCCACTGACCATACAGGAATTCTTGACAATCATTACCCTCCAAACAAACTCTCTTCAACCTTCAAAACCAACTAATTGGATTTCACCCAAAAAAGCATCCCACCAGCACTGCCATTGGCCCAAACCCACTTAACAGATGGCAGCAGCAATGGCAAAGCAGCCCACTGGGGTGCCACAACCAAGGCTTGAGACACAGGACTCCTGTCCGTGCAGCGAGCAGAGCCAGCCGCCGCCATGGGAACCCCCCAAAACATCCCCCAACCTGCAAACATTGTCCCAGATTCTCAACATGCAATCAGTGCTGCCAGAAACATCGAGACCACCCTTATCAGAACAGAAACAGACGAACTCTCGATTCCATCTTCACAGCTCCAAACACTCATCTGCCAGCTCGTTGGGACCATCTCACCAGCCACTGATCGGCACGGCCTTACTCATTGTAATAGTAAAAGTTTACAACAGAATTTCCACCTTTCTAAGGCACAAGCAAGCAATATAGTTCGCCAATGTGTCCATTGTGGACCTCCCAAAACAACTGAAAATGGATAATGCCCCTGCATATACTTCACAGGCATTTACTACTTCTTTAAGCCAGAACAGCACCCGACATGCCACTGGAATTCCTTATAATTCTCAAGGCCAAGCCATTGTTGAACGGGCTAATCAGACTCTGAAACAGCAATTAAAAAAAAAAAAAGGGGGGGAATAGGAAAGGGAAGTTCTTCACAGGAGCTTTTAGCCAAGGCACCTTTCACTTTAAATTTTTTTTTTTTAATTTAAGGAAAGAAGATTCACAAGCCCCTGCAGAGAGGCACTGGGCGGGTGCTATTCATGCCCCAAGGGACTTACATTAACCTGTCTGGTGATAAGGAAGGAATGGGAGAAGGGGAACCCGTCCAGGCTACAGTTAAGTGGAGGGGTCCATCAGCGGCAAGATGGGGTCCCGTCTACCCCCATGACCGAGATCTGGGAAGGAACTAGGGGTCCAGAAAAAGACGGTAAAACAGAGTAGGCAGCCCCCGTGTCCACGAGAAAAGAGATGGACTTACCCGCTACCTGCAACATTACCCTGGGCTCCCCGAGGGTGATGGGGGTCTTCAAGTCCGGGCGGCATCAGTCATTCAGAAGCCCAAGAAGCTCTGACATGACCAGAGGCGAGTTCACGCCTTGAGCTAATTCTCCGCGTGGAGACGCCGAGGACGAGCTCTTAAGGGGACAGGCATCCTTCCAGTGGCTAAGCTGCTGGCAGTCTGGGCAAGGCTTCCTTGGCGGCCGGGGTTGGGCTTTGCCCACGTTGCCACCAGCCACAGGGCTGCCAGCATAGCCTGGGTCTGCAGGGCTACTCTTTGCTGCAAGCTTGCCTGGCGGGCAGCCTCAGCCTCTGCTTCCCGATTATTAAAAACCTTAAATGCCATATTCACCAGATCTCGGATGGGGGTTTGGGGACCATCCTTGGCCTTTTTCAGTTTTTTTGGATGTCTGGGGCTGACTGGGAGATAAAATGAGTAGCCAAAACAGTCCCCCCAGCATTAGATGTTGGATCTAAGCGGGTACGGAGTAACATGGCCTCGGTTAGCCTGTTAAGGAACAAAGCCGGAGTAGGAGTAGGAGTAGGAGGGCTTGGCTGTGGCTGATAGGGGGAGGGAGGAGGAAGAGAGGCGAGACCTTCAGGGGAGTCAGAGAAGGCGGAAGGAAGTTCTGGAGCAGAGGGTTTGGAAGGTCCGCCAGGCTCCGAACTGCCGTGGGCAAGGAGAACCTGGGCAGTGGAGCAGGGCTGATAGGGGGAGGAGGAAGAGGAGGAGAGGTGAGACCCTCGGGAGAGTCAGAGAAGGAGGAAGGAAGCTCCGGAGCAGAGGGTTCAGAAGGGCGGCCAGGCTCCGAACCGCCACGGGCAAGGAGAACCCGGGCCGGGCAGTGGAGCGCCGAGCGCAGGGGTCTGGGCGGGAGCGCAAAGTCCAAAAGCCCTGGATGTAGGCAACCTCAGACCATTTCCCGGTCCATGGGCAGAAATTGTCTAAGTCCGTCAGGGTAGCAAATTTGAAAGTGTCGGGCTGGTATAACGGCCTGGCCGTAATCTTGCCCTCCCATTTTTGGTCCCCAAGGAACAACAGATAGGAAATTGGCGTCCCTCAACCCAATCTGTTGAGCCGGTCAGAAAAATGGGAGTCTGAGTGCAGGGACGTCTCCTCTGACGCTCAGATCCTGGAAACGGAGGAGAGCAGTCTCTCCGAGAGGTCACCCTGACGCAGCGCTGCGATTTGTCGTGAAAGCAGTCTCTCGGTATCAGTACCCAGGGGCCAGGATTCAGCGGTTGGGGACCAAAAAATTTGGGACAGTGGCACTTACCCTGGTTCATAGTCTGGACGGGAGGGGTGGCCACGAGGCCTCCTTGGGGAGCTGGTAGAGGAGCGGTCCTAAGCAGACAACAGCTCTTCCTGGGTTTCGGACACCAAAATGAAAGTTTTTTTTCTGAGCTCCGCGAGGAAGGAAAGTCAATTAGACAAAAAGTCGAATAGCCAGGGCTTTATTGGGGTTTGCGCACCCGGGCGAGGTTCTCCGGTCCGCAGAACGAGGGCTGGGGAAGTCGCGCCCGAACAAAGGGAAGCGCGCTCTTTAAGCAAAAGAATTTCACGGGCTTCATACGTGGCGATTGGGGGATTCGTCCTGTGATTCCAGGTGTGGTTTCATCAGCTTCCTTTTTCCCCGGGTATGGCTGCCATTTTGTCCTTCCGAGCCAGCCTAACACTACGCAAATTTTTGTTTTGTTAAAGAATGACAAGTGCTTATGATGGAATAGCTCTATTACTCCATCTTCTAGAACTCCAGAAATCTGATAGTCTTCTTTATTTTGTCTTATCTCTATCACCTTTAGTTTAAGTTGGCAATATTTCTGCTGACATAACTCCAGGTTTCTGCTGAGATGACTGATTAGTTCCATTATTAATAACCATATTTTCTTTATTTAGTAATTGAACAAGAAGCTTTGTGTCCTCTTTAAAAATTCTATTATCTGCAATTACAATACACTTCAAAATAGAAGTAACAGCAGCCTCCTAAACTGTTGAACTCTTTACCAGAGATCACAGTCATTGCTCGTACAACAGTTTAGAGAGAAGTGTATTTACAAATTGGTCCAAGGGCATCCTTTTTACTCATAAACATGCATTTTACTGCAGTTATGACAAATAAACACTTGTATGTTTCCCATTTGAAAGACTATAACACCATCACATTTCATTTTATTAAATAAACAAAACCAGGTTCCCAATATGCAGACTAACCTACTTATTTTACCTCCCTCAGTGTGTAGATAAGATTGAGCTGAAAAGAAATAATTTCAGAATTTTGAAAATAGAATTTCTGTTTTTCCTTTTTTTGGACAACTTTGTTTGCTCTAATTTTTTATAGACTATAGGTTCATTTGAAACATTGTTTCCAAGGTTCCAAGTACATATGTACTGTTGATATTCATTCTGCCCTTTGCACAGGAAGATTATTAATACCTGCCGAGAATGTGTTAAAAATTGGTTAACGCAGGTTCTTAACATAATTCTCAATATTACCCAGGTGATGGTGTGAACCTATTTATATATTAAAAGAAAGTTCTTAAAGCAAAGAAATTATTGATCATAGATACTTATTTGAATTTGTAATTATTAATTACAATGAATATTAATTATTTAAGAACATTCTTGGGCTCAAGTCATAGGGAATGCACACACGCATTGGAAGTACTAGCAGATCTTAAACCCTCAAGCAATTTATGTTTTATCAAATTAATAGTTTAATAAGAAATCACGGAATTTAATAATCATAAATTCCCATAATCAGAATTTCGAATAGATGTTAGACTTTATATGTGAAAGTTCATTTAATTTTTGCAAAATATATTTCAAAGACCTCAGACTTAAGTACAATGTCTGTGCAAAAGAATGAATAAAAAAATATATTTGCCAAGAACATTTTGATTAATTTCACAGAACTATGAAGGCAACGAATCAACAGTTTGTTCGAGGTAACTATTGGGAGATAAACACTAGAAGGAAAAAAATAACTGATTCATAAAGTCATTGACCTAAGTTGATTATGAAAATATTGTGGTACATTTTCCTCTTTATTATCAATGTAACAGATAAGTGACAAATGGTTTATTGTACATAACAGCATCATAAATATTTGTGGACTTGCCTTGATTACTTTTACTGTTTTGGATTAGCTCTTCTTAAGAAAATGAAAGAGTCCCAATTACTAATTGGATGTAGATTCAGTAAATATAATTTTCTTTACAGCTATTACATTTTGTTATTTAATTTTACATTAAAAAATAAACTGAGGACATTGACTTAAATTTTTGGGAGTGAAAAGTAATAAGTGAATTTATCGCTACTATATATTCTGATTTCATTGTGTTGTTTCATCATTTTCCAACATCATAATATGACCAATGAACTTAGAAAAGTGCCTTCATTGAAATAAAAAAAAAGCTATGAAACAGCATCTCCATAGTAACATAAAATGATGGGCTTGTTACAAATAAATGTTTTCTTAGGAGAGGTTGCAAATACTTCAGGGAATAATGTGCTTTTATCCAAAATACATTTCAAATGTCACCTTTGTGAATGAAGTCCTACTTTAATTCTTCTTCAAAAATTACTGAATAACTGCAGTTATATTTGAGCCTTGTCCATACATTTATTTTTCCATTTAGTACATTTTAATCTACGTATACTTTACTTCTTCACTCTTAGACTTTTTTTAATTTATCTTTTATATCCTTAGTACTCAACATAGTGCCTGGTCATTAGTAGCTAGTCACTACTTATTTGGTGAATTTGATCTTGTTTTGTATAACAAATAAATGGCAATTTTGATCAGATTTGTCATACTAACAATTTTTTACACAATTTTATATCTCACAATTCTGTGCAAGGAGTACTGATATTCAGAATGTTTAGCTCGGATCCATTAGAGTTTCTTTAAGTGCATAGGAATTATAAATATTCACCTTTTCATGTGATCCACCCTCTAAATTGTTGCAAGATTGAACTATTTAAACCATTTTTCATATGCAGAACACTTCTTAGCAATATATTTCAGCAAAATTATCTTTAGTGTGAGCTAAAATTATTTTCCCACACATTATTATATTTATTTGTACTATTTCTGTTGAAAGTGACAGATAATTCAAAGTGGTTTTAAAAGGGAATTAGAAATACTAGATCACTTAACTGAAAGGTACAAGAGGATACAGGTGCTAAAATGATGTACTCAGGAAACTCAGTTCTGCTGTGTTCAGTGTTATTTTCTTTTTAACCTGCATAATCCAAATTGTGGAAATGAGGAAAGCATATCTAAAAATATCTAGCTTACAATCCTAACACCAAAATATTGCTCTTTCCAAATAGTTTCTGTGAAAGAAATTTCTGTCTCTGGATTTGACTAATTTAGGTTTGTCATTTTAGAGGAATCATAACAATATTTGTCATTTTGTGTCTGGTTTATTTGAATTAGCATAACGTTTTCAAGGTCCAGGCATGTTGTTCCTTGCATCAGAATTTCATTCCTTTCTAAGACTTAATAATATTATTTTATATATATATATATATATATCACCTCCTCAATTAATCAGTGGGAATTTGTGCTTTTTCACCTTTTGGCTATTGCAAATAGTGATGTTATGAATATTGTCGCAAAAAATATCTGTTGAAGTCCTGCTTTTGGTTATTTTGATTCTATCAGAAAGCACAATTGAAGTGATGCTTTTATGTTTGCATTTTTGAGAACCCAGTAAATTGTTTTCCATGGAGTCGACACCGTTTTACCTTCTTATCAGCAAAGCACAAGGTTCTTATTTTGCATCCTCACTAACAGTTTATAATTCTGTGCTTGTTTGCTTTTGATATTAGCCATCCTAATGGGGATAAAGTAAACTCTCAGTGTGGTTTTGATTTGTATTTTCCTAGTGATTAGTAATGGTGAATACATTTTCATAACTTAGTGATCATTTGTATATCTTCTTTGGAAAAATGTTGATTCAAGCCCTTTGCCTATTTTAATATTTGGTTGTGTGTCTTATGCTGTTGAGTCATAGGAGTTATTTATATAGTCTAATTATTTATCTATTATCAGGTATATGATTTGTAAATATCTTCTCCTATTCCGTGAGTTTTCTTTTCATACTTCTAGTAGTGTTCTTTGATGCACAAAAGATTTTAATTTAGATGAAATTAAATTTGCCTAGATTTTCTTTTGTTGTCTATGTTTTTGGTAACATATCCAAAAACTATTTGCCATACTCAATGCCATGAAGCTCATCTAACCCTGCATGGTGTGTATATATATATATATATATATATATATATATATATATATATATATATATATATATGAACTTTTGTGCAAACATTAGCGCCATACACCAATTTATCTTCCCAAAATGATATTCCATACCCATTAAACAATGACTCTACATTGCACACATCCCCAACTCCTGGCAATCACCAATCTACTATTCAGGATCCTTTGAAATTGCATAAATGTTAAGATTTTCTTTCTAATTCTTGAAAAATCATTGTTGGGATTTTGAGAGGGTCTTAACTAAATTTGTGATTTGCTTTGGGTGGTATTATTTTAACAATACCAATTATTCCAATCCATGATGCTTATTATATTTCCATTTATTTGTATCTTTAATTTATTTCAGCAATGTCTTATAGTTTCAGTATATACATCTCTGGCCTTTTGGCTGAATTTAGTCCTAAGTATTTTCTTTTTTGATGTTTTTATAAATATAATTTTATTCTTTATTTCATTTTCAGATTGTTAATTGTTAGTGTAGAAAATACCAGTGATATTTTTATTTATATTTTTTCTTGTAAAATTGCTGAATTAATTTATCAGTTACAATATCTCTGACAGGTATGAGCAGAGTGCAGAAAAAGGGCAATACAGAGTCACAAAATAATAGATCAATGTAACTGATTTAACCCAGCCATCAGCACACATCATAGTGGCACCAACCCAATTTAACATATCAAAAGCTAGGAAGTCAGTACCATTAAGTTTAAATTATAGGGAAACCTCAAACTACAAACCTGAGTGTGAAGGCTCAGGGTTACTGAACAGAAATCAAACATAATGGAGCCCATATGAAGGCCTCTAGTCAATTCAAGAAGAGATTATCAATGGGCCAGTAAGAAAATTTGCCCCATCTTGTACTGCTTTACAATGGGTTGCGGATGGTAACTGAGCTGGTACATTACAATTCTCCTAGCCAACAAAAGGCAAGTGTGTGCTCTTTTGGAAGTATTATAGGCAGATTTATTATGCACAGGCCTAGTTGGAGTTCCTTCCAAAAGACAGAGCCTCAAATGAAAATGGAGGTACATTTTTATAGGTTTAGGGAGACAAAAAGGTGTAAATCAAAGTGGAAGTGGCAAGCAGGAACCCAAGATAATTGTAAATTCTCCAGAATAGACATAAGATTTGGTTGCAAATAATTAGGGAAGTTTGTATCTTATCAGCTGTGTGTGCATTTGGAGAGATAAAGAGGTGCAAATTAAGGTGGGAGTGATAAGCAGGAACTCAAGTAAACTGTAAATTATCCACATTGACAGAACATACCTAAAATTAGCTTGCAAATAATTAGAGAAGTTCTTTTCTGTTACTTCAAAGTTTGCCATGACTACTAGAATGCCCAGGCAGTGACCTCCTTCCCTTTCCATATTCAGATGAATTTTTTGGTGGAGGGAAATGGCAGCTTGGTGTCAGGAAAATGTTGGCTGATTTTTCTCCTACAGGTACACTCCATAAAACCGAGGTCTCTGTCTCTGTCAGGATTACTTCCCTTCTGACCAGCCCACTCTTTTTGGGAGTGTTTCTTACCCTCTTTCTAAATAAAACCTCATTTTTTTCGCCCCTGTATTGTTACAAAGTAACCAATGAGATCTAAGAGACATGCCAGAAATTATTAATTTAAGAGGAGATTTATTAAGCCAGTGACCATGGGGGTTATAAGAAAACCCAGATCATGCAGTAATCTGTGTGGGTAGTGAAAGGTTTTTTCTGAGCTTCACGAGGAAAGAAAGTCAATTAGACAAAAAGTCGAATAGCCAGGGCTTTATTGGGGTTTGCGCACCCGGGCGAGGTTCTCCGGTCCGCAGAACGAGGGCCGGAGAAGTCGCGCCCCAACAAAGGGAAGCGCGATCTTTATATAAAAGAATTTTGCGGGCTTCATACGTGGCGATTGGAGATTGGTCCTGTGATTCCAGGTGTGGTTTCGTCAGCTTCCTTTTTCCCGGGTATGGCCGCCATTTTGTCCTTCTGGGCCAGCCTAACAGGTAGCTCATGGTTTATATAGGCATACAGAGAGGTGCAGAGAACAAAGGCAGTTAATAATTTTGACAGGCACAATCATGGCTTCCATAGAGTCACATTTTTAACATTTTTCCATTATATTAGGTATAATCTGCAATTCTCCTAGAGTCCCCGGGTGTGTCTGGTGTGTCAGGATGAGTGCATAAGTGGTCTAAAGTAGAGGTCAGTTTGCATAAGTAAAGATCACACCCTAAACGTCTTACGCAATTCTGTTCACATTTAACTTCTTCCTAGATCTCAGTAGATTTACAGAAACCCCTCCAGCCAAGGTCCCACTGGGCAGGTCCAAAGTTTCTGTTTCACTGCAAGAGGATTATCTAGAAAGTTCCCACCCCAGGGCTCTGTGGTTTTTAGACATCATTTTTCTGTGTTACTGTGAAAACCACAGAGCACTGGGGTCTCCGCTTTCTAGAAAATAGCTCTTTTGTTTATCAGCTCCTGGTTTCACTGATATTCTGAATTGCTTTTTGTTCTCTATTTCATTTATTTCTACTCATTTTTTTTTATTTTTCCTTCTTTATACTGACTTGTTTTTTTCTCTTTTTCTAGTTCCTTGAAATGTGAGCTTACTATTTTTAGTTTACGGTTCTTTCTTTTTTCCTGAGGTTAACCTGTATTGCTAGAAACAAATCTCTTAATGATGTGATTTGTTGTACTCCATAGGTTGTGAGTGATGTCTTCATTTTAATTTGTCTCCAGGTATTTTTAAAAAAATTCTCCTTTGATTTTCTCATTGCCCTAAGTGTAGAGAAAAATGTTGTTTTTTTCCTACATATTTGTGGAAACATCTGTTACTTCTTTGGCTGATTTCTAGTTTTAATGCCATTGAATCTTAAAAGATACTTGATACTATATCAGTATTAGTAGATTTATTCCGATTTGTTTTGTGTCCAAATATATGCTATATCTTTGAGAACATTCCAAAATCACTTGAAAATAATTTGCGTTATACTATATTGGGTTGAAATATTCTAAATATTGTCTGTCTCTTCTAAGTTGTCATTATGGTCAATTTTCCTTGTTGATTTTCTGTCTGGATGATTGGAAGACATTTACCATTAGACATTTAGCAAGGCATTAATATGCAAAATACATAATGAACTCATATAACTGAACAACAGGCAAAATAAAAGATACCTGGATACAAGTGAGCAAATAATCTGAGTAATCTGTTCTTTAGGAAGTCATACAGATGAGCAGGTCCATGGGAATATGTTTGTCATTTTTTATTAAGGAAATGTAAATCAAAACAATAAGAAGTTTTCACTTCATACCTGTGATAAAGTTATTATCCAAGAGGCTGGAAATAATAAGTGTTAAAAAAGATGTGGAGAGGAGGAAAACTTGTACATTGTTGGTGAGAGTAAAGCTCAGTATAGCAATTATAGAGGTCAGTATGGAGATTCCTCAAAAATTCAAGGTAAAATTTTTATGTGATCCAATTATCCCAGTTTTGTACTTAACAGAATAATAAAAAAAACTAATCAAAAACATGTTTCATACTGAATGCAGTGTTATGTAAAATAGCCCAAAGCTGGAAAAAACATAAATGCTCATCTATTGATGACTTAAAAAAAAGATATGCTATATACATTTATATATACTTGCATATGTATATGCATATATATACTATTCACTTATAAATAGATGATATACAGATGAACTCCTGCTGTTTTTAACCACATAGATGGATGCAGAGTATATTATACTTAGTAAAATAAGTCAGATGGAAGGAGACAAGCAGCAAATGATTTCATTTATGTGTTATCTTAAGAAACCAAACAAAATAATTCACTAAGTAATATTTTTGAAATCTCTTAGATATATAATCAGTTAAAGGTGACCAGAAGGGAAGAGGTGGTGGGTAAGTCAGGACTAAGGGATCAATTGCATGGTGTAGGATAGAACTAGACAATTTATTAGTAAACTGAATGCAGCATATACAAATATTGATTTTAATGATGCCCACCTGAAACTTTATGCAATATTCTAATGAAATATTACCTCAATGAAATAATTTTAAACATAATTTTATTATGTCTCTAGCCTGCTGGAAGTACATCAGCTACTCAGATACAGAGCTATACTTAGGATTGTGTTGCTCATCATATCTAACCCATATGTGAATTGTAAATTTAATATTTAATTGTACATAGGTTTAAGATTATATTTCATTAAAAATGCCAACAACTTCAGAAAAAAATGGTGTTAATATCCTTACCTGAGCCAGCTATTGCTGATATTGCCCTATCTTTAAATATATTTCAACTTACTGTCCCACAAAACTGATATTTACTCTCTTCATTATGACCTGCTTAGCATTTTCTCCCAACTTGTGACTTCAATTTTCATACATTATTCTCTATGTTGTAGTTTTACTTTCCAAATTTCCTTAAAGATTAAATTGTTCTATTAATAGCCAAACAGATGATGATAATGACTCACATTTTATGAAAAATCTACTGCAAGTTGTGAGTTCCCTCGTATGTAATATGTAGTTTTTATTTTGCTTCTTTAGGATTTTTTGAGAGGAAATTTTATTTGGAAAATGTCATGATTTATCCACTATAAAATTCTTTTTTTTAAATATACATTTTATAATAACAATCTTATAATATGTCACAGCTGATGTATAATTTCCAAGGTAATTTCACTTCAAATTCAATACTATGGCTTTCTTTTCTTTCCAGCTGTCTGATTATTTTGTCTCTACAGACGTTCCTGAGTTTTAATAACTATTAAGCTTGCAGTTCGGAATGTCAGTTTCCACCATTAATGGATGTCATCAGTAAGGCTTGTATCAACATTGCAGTGTGCTTCAACTCAGGAACCCTTGAACAATCAAAATTCTCAAAAGGCAATCTGAACATAGGCAGGTAATGCTTGTGAATATATTGCTTGCTTCTCCAGTGTTACCCACATGGCTGTGATCTTGGTTCAATGTGTGTGTGTGTGTATCTATACATGTGTGTGTTTATTTCATATTATTTATTTTGTCAACATTTTCTTTATATTTAATTTTATTTAAATAAAATTATATCATAATCTAAAGGCTTAAGATGTGCATCATTATAAGCAAAACTCTCTAAATAACACCATAGTCATCTTTTTATTTCTTCTTTCACTATACAATTAATCCCTTCCACCCAATTTCCCTGCCCTCACCTTCTTCTTTTCTTCCTTTCCTGCCATCACTAATTTGATTTTATTGACTCAAAGTCTAGTTTTATTTGATTTAGTGTATTGTTTGCTTGGCTCTTCTATATACCACATATGAGTGATAACATTTGCTGTCTTGTCTTTCTCCCTTTGCCTTATTCCTAATCATAACTCCATCTAGGTCCATTGATGTTCCTGCAAATAACAAAAAAAGTCCTTTTGATAGCTTAGTAATGTTCCATTGTGTATACATAACACATCTTTTTATTCACTTATCTGTCTATGAGCACTTTTGTTGTTCCCAGCTCTTGTCTATTGTAAATAACACTGAAATGATCATAGAAGTTCATATAGCTTTGCAAATTGGCATTTTTAGAGTAAATACTTAGCAGTGGGATAATTAGATCATATGGAATTTCCACTCGATTTTTTGGGAACTCATCATACTGCTTTCCATAATGTTTGCACTGACTTACAATTTTACCAACAGTATATTAGAGTTAAATTATCTCTAAATTCTAACTAAAACTTTTCGCTCCCAGAATTTTTGATACTAGTCATTTTCACATGCATGAGGTAATATTTCATTGCTGTTTTAATTTCTATTTTCTAATAACAAGAAAGGTAGAACATCATTTTATTTGCCTGTTGGATATCTGTATGTCTTCTTGGAGAAGTGTCTATTCATAGCTTTTGACAAAATTTTTAATTGAAATATTTGCTTTTCTGTTATTGAATTTTATGAGTTCTTTATATGTTTTGGATATTCAGCCCTTGTCATATGCATGGTGTACAAATATTTTCTGCTCATGATGATTTCTTTTTTTGTCAATGGTGGACACAAAGATACTATCTCCTGGTCTGTGCTCCCTGAGATCTCCAGAAGCTTTAGTGGTGCTTCGGTAGTTCCACAAGTGATTAGAGAGAATGGCACATCAGCTCTGGGAAGATGAGGGGAGCAGTAAAATGGCACCCTGCTTCTCCAACTGTAGAAAAGATGTATACAAACAGAAAAATGATGGCAACCAGTGCCTTAATCACTGGAGAGAGTACAAACAGATCCTCTTCCCTTGGCAGACACTTTAAGATTAATGTGTCTGCTTCATGTGATTTTCAACTGGTTGGTTTTGTGATGAATCTTGGGGTAAATCTGCATGCTTGCTGTTCAAGAATGGACTAATTCCCCATCTTCACTTGAGTCACCTGTTCTCAATTCCCATTGACTTATAAAAGCCATATGATATTTTGTGGGGAAGAGGCTTTCTCTCTCTCCAGTGTAAGATTGAACCTTCGAGGTGCTTGATGTGGGGACCAAACACCTCAGTCCTTGTGGAGAAGATAGCATTTGTGAAGATTTCTACTTGTAAATCAATATATCATGAGGGAGGTGCTATAAGACCTGGTCTCTGTCTCTGCTACCTGTTTTGTTGTTGTTCATTTGTGCTTTTTGTAAAAGAACTTTTAAATTCCCTCTGAAGTATTTTTCAGGAAAATCCAACCATATATATCAATATATTTAGTATGCCTTTGGAAGGAGGTGAGACCAAGAACTCCCTATACAACTTAGTTGAATAGCCATTCCCCTCCCCACTAAAATTCATTTGTGACTTAGAAAAATTTCATGGATCATTTAAAGAATGGAATTGCACTTAATTTACCATTCATGTCCATAATTAACACTTCCTCAAGCAAGGGTGTAGCTATAAAAATATTAAGTGTCAAAATCAATGAGTAACATGATATAGAAGTTATATAAAGATGTAAGATCCATGCACTCTTCAATTCAATGTTAATAACTGTTAGATGTAAACTTAATTGTTATGTTTAAAACGCTCAACCAAAATAATGGATAGAATTTTATGGAAGCTAACAGTGTTTCTAAACTAAAACCAGAATGTTTTGCATTCAAAATTACTGAAATAAATTTTCCAACATCAAGATGACATATGATCTCAAGCTCACCTCCTCCACACAGACAACAGAAATACAACCACTTAGAAGCTCCCACCTTTGAAAATGAATGGGGATCAACAACTCCATAAGGAGGAAGAGTACACATCTTGAGGGAAATAGCAAGTGCTGAAGGCATTGTAGAGAAAAAGGAACCCTCCTGCACTGTTAGTGGGAAGGTAAATCTGTGCAACCTCTTTGAAAATCAGTATGGAAATTCCTCAAATAAATAAAATGGATCTACCGTTTGATCTAGTAATCCCACTTTGAGCATATATACAGATTATACAAAATCTCTAATCAAAAAAATACCTGCACCCTGATGTTCATAGCAGCACAGTTTGCAACAGTAAAGACGTGGAAACAACCCAAATGCCCAGCAACATATATCTGGATAAAGAATAAAGAACCTGTGGTCTACATATATGTATATATACATACACATGTACACATATTCAATGTAATTTTATACAGTTACCAAAAATTGAAATTATGCTTTTGCAATGATCTGGATAGAACTGGAAGAGACCATTTTAAGTGAAATAAGTCAGAAAGAAATATGGAATAGTTTTCACTTAGTTATGGAATATAATAAAATTAAATAAATAGAAAACCCCAGAAAAAACTCATAGGAAATGAGATGATGGCTGGCGGAGGTATGGGAGGGGGGAGGAATGGAAGGAGGGGAAAAGATGATGACCAAAGACTCTGGAACTCTGGTAGAAGGTGTGGTGTGAAATATAGATTGAGATACAATGTCAATATTCAAAAATGAATGTAGCATTGTGAACAACAGATTTAATAAATTTTAATAATTGAAAAAATATTTATTAAATAATCAAGTATCATTCCACAGAGCTGCAAATATATAGTTATTTTGTGGACTTTGAGTAAGAGCAGAAAACTAATATGGAAACCAGTTATCTGTCCACATTTTAGGAATTGGGTAAACATACATAGAATAGGGAAATAATTCATTAATTCAAAGCAGAGTTATTAGAAAAATTTAGTTTTCTGATTTTTAGCCCAATGTATTTTCTGTTTCATGCCATTATCATTCTAAATGATTACAAAATTTATCTCTACACAAATACCATATGCATATATTACCCAAGTGATTTAAAAGTAAGCATTCTAACACCAGGACATTAGAAAGCCCTTAACAAAGTACTTTCAAATATATTTTATGAATAAAGAAACTGAGGTTCAGAGAGATGAAGTAATTTGCCTGATTCCATGTTGTATTAAATAATGTAATTGAGGGAGATTGAATTCCAGGTTTTGAAGATTTCAAATTCTCCGCAATATACTGACTGATATTGCTCTAATTTTGTCAATTAGAAATAAATATGTATCTACAGAAAAACAAATAACCTACCATTTTTTATTTATTCAATTATTTGGTTGCTGAATAGCTTCTTGACCATTTTTGGCTTGACACTTGAAAAAAGAATGCTTCACCTATCAAAACTTGTCTATCCTCCTTTGTTCTTGTGTTTTAATAAATAGTTGCAAATGAATTTTAATGTATCTGTTGTTGAGAACAATGTTAAAATTCAATTTCAATTTTTATATTCTAATAGAAAGACACTCATTGAAATTTCAATAATTTTTTTTAATTTGCAATATATTGTGCTTTATAGTGCCACAATGATGCTGTGTTATCCTTTTATTGTTTAAACCTAAATTCATTGACTTCAGTTTTAACAAATGTATCAGCGTTCTCATAATTTGATAAGTTAGAACTTAGTTTCTATAAATAATAAAGAAAGTGACACTAACATCGATGATATTTAGAATGATAATATATTGGTTTTACTCGAAATTTTTTCATTCTTTCCTCAATTGTTATAATACTTCAATATATGGTATTTACAAGTCATAGAACCTTTTTTTAATAGCACAATAAATAAATTACCCCCACATCTTTTATGGGCCTATTGAATGCTAATGCAACATAGAAGATCAAATATTCATAAAAACATCTAAATACACATTTTATTTATTATAATAATTTATATTGTTTTCCTGTTTCTCTAAAACGGATTACCAGGCTGATAATATCATATAAGTTATCCTGCTATTATGTGTTAATGACAAAGAAAGATCACTTATTTCCTTGTACCGTGAGAGCATTAAAAGTATTTAAGCTGTCTAAAATTTTTTAATTGATTAAATGGGAGCAGTGTGTGATATATTGGATTCTTGAATATTATAACAATATATAAACATTAGTTTTAATGAAAAGATAGATGATTTAACTATTTTTCATGTTCTGATTCCAATAGAGGGTCAACAACCACGATCAGAAGAAAAAGCAGATTTTTGCATTTAAATTATTTTGTTAAAATTTATAGCAGAGAATGTATTAGCAAACTTTAATTTAAAACATCATATTAGCAATAGGCGATTTAATGCTAATTTAAAATAATTAATTATCCCTTGGAATTGTATGGTATTTTCCCTTTTCTCCAGGACACATTTATTTTCTGTTATATTATTCGGTACGTGCCCTACTAAGATAGAAAGATTATGATAACTATTATATTCATAAAGAAGTTAAACCAATAGGACATCAAATAATTTGACTGAATGTAAGTAAAATTCAAATTGGAAACTTATTTTTACCCACGGTAGCAAGTCGTTTTTTTCTACTTTCATGCCATCCAAAAAACAGTGATTTATAAATACATGCTGTGTCTAAAAGTTAAAATGAAAACTGAACCATTTGCTCAACACTAAACCAAATAATCTTGCGAAAAGGAAGGAGATTATGCTTTCTTTTGGTGTTTCTTGTACCTTAGTTATTATTAATGTGAGCAGAAAATATTATACTGCAGATATCTTTGAAAATATCTGAGTTTTGATATCTAATTAAAACAATGTTTACCCATTTATCTTATAGTTTAGCATAATATATGCATAATTATATATGATAGCTTTAACATAAAATATATGTATATCATGTTAAAAATACAATACTTTGGTAAAGAAATGTGTCATGTTTATTATTATCACAACATATTGGTAATTTTGCAAAATAAACTTAATAATAAATAATAATAAAAATTATAGTGATAAAATGAGGGTCTCTTTTAATGAAATTTTGTGCAAATTTGCATGCATGCAAGGGTCTAAAGCTGAAAAAGCATGTGAACAAAGTCCAGTCGAGAAATTAGGGATTTTGCTGAATTTCTTAATGATATCTCTTCCCAGGAATACACATACACACATAACATTATAGAAAAATGCATATATTATTTTCAATCTTGATGGTTTTAAAAATATAATATTCACTAATTTCATTGTCCACAAAGGTATAAATATGTTGTTTATAAAAAATTAAATTTATTTTATTTTAGTGGTAAGAACTATGACTAAAATAATAAACTGAATCTTAATACTTGTGACATTCAATTGCTTTTTCACATTCATTTTATTTTTATAGTGATTTTATTATTTCTCTTGTTTGTATTGCTGTATGCATTATAGGATACTGAAATTTCATCACAGTCTGTGTGCATTTCACACTGCACCCACAACCAAAGTTCTAGTTTTTTATCATCACATTGTTCACTGTTTCCTTCCCTCCACCTTTCTATCCTCCGGGTAGTCACTGTCTTGTGTCCAGTGAGTTATTTTTTTCTTTTTTTGGTCTTTCTATTCATTCGTTTTCTTTCATTATATTTCACATATGAATGAAATGACCCTGTACTTCTATTTTTCTAACTTACTTTGCTTAACATCCCCTTTGGTTTCATCCAGGTTATTGCAAAAGGAACAATTTCATCTTTTTTTTTAACTGTTCAGAATTCGGTTGAGCATACAGCTTCTTTATCCAGTCATCTGTTTACGACAATAAAATTGTCTCCATGTCTTGCTTATTTTGAATTGTGTTGCTATGAATATGGATGTGCAGACTTTCTTTTTGATTACATTTTTTTTTCAGAGTATATGTCTAGAAGTGAAATTTCTGGATCAAATTTTAGCGCCATCTTTATTCTTTTGAGGAATCTCCACACTGTTTTCCAAAAAGATTGTATCAATTTACATCTCAAAAAAAGTGTAGAAGGTTTTTCACCATACCCCCTCCAACACCTCTTATTTCCAGTGTTTTTGATATAGGACATTCTCACTTGTGTGAGGTGATGTCTCATTGTGGTTTTTATTTGCATTTCTATAATGATGAATGTTAGTGTATTTTTTCATGTTTGTAGGCCATTTGTGCATATTTACATAGGTGTCTGTTAAGTTCTTATGAGCATTTTGTTGAGTGGGTCACTTGTTTATTTTGTTGTTGTCTTTGAGATATATGAGCTCCTCATGTATTTTGAAGATGAAGCTTTTATCTTGTCCATGTTCTGCAAATATCTTTTACCCTTCCATGGGTTGCCTTTATCTAGTGGTGATTTATTTCATTGTACAGAAAAAATTTGGTTTCCTCTATTTCCAAGTATAAGATTTACTTTTGTTACTTTTGCCATAGATGTTTCTTCCCCAAAGACAACTTTGAAGTTGATGTCATTGAGTGTTTTTACTACATTTTCCTCCATGTATTTTATTATATCATGTCTTATGTCCATGTCTTTGATCTCTCTTGGGTTGTATTTTATACATGGAGCTGATGTGTAATCTAGTTTCACTTTTTTACAGATGTCTATCCAGCTTTCCCAACATCATTTGATGAATAGACTTTTATCTCTCCATTGGCTAATGAGTCATATATTAACTGTCAATAAATTTGTGACTTTATCTATGAATTTGGATTTTCACAATTTTATTTCATTGTTTTATGCAACTGTTTTTGTTCCAGTAGTGTGCTGTTTTGATGATGGTCACTCTGTAGTATTGTTTGAAGTCAGGGTGTTAGTCAGAGTGTTATTTCTCTTCTAGTATTTTTTTTTTTCCCTGAAGGTAATTTTGGCTACTCTAGTCCTTTTGTGACTCCATATAAACTTCAGGTTTGTTTGTTAAATATATATGAATAATGTCCCTGGATTTTTTTTTTATGGAAATTGCATTAAATGTGTATAATGTTGGGTAGGATGGCTATTTTTGCCATTATTTCCAATTTATGAACATGGAAAGTTCTTCCATCTCTGTTTTTCTAGTACTCATTTTATAAAAATTCCATATTTTTCATTGTAGAAGATGCTCACCTCCTTTGTCAAGTTAGTTTCTAGTTATTTTATCTTTTATACTGTGAATGTGTATGATTTTGCTTTCCTCTACTTCATTGTTTTCATATAGGAATGCTACTGTTTTGTGTTGATTTTTATATCCTGTCACTTTGCTGTATTCACTTATTGTTTCTAGTAGTATTTTTGTGGATTCTCTTGAGATTTTCTAGGCATAATATCATATTATCTGCAAATAAGAATAATTTCATTTTCTCTTTCCTAATTTGTGTCCCTTTAATGTCATTTTCTTATGAAATTGTTCTGGTGAAGACTCCTAAATTTATGTTGAATAGCACTCATGAGAACAGAATCCTTGTCTTATTCTGAATTATAAGGGAAATGCTCTTTATTTTTTGCCATTGAATACATTTTCTATGCATTTGTCATATATTGATTTTTTATGTTGAAGCATGAGACTTCTATTTCTATTCTAGCAAGTTTATTTTTATCATGAATGGCTGTTATGAATGCATCTTCTTATGAATCTTATGAAATGCATCTTCTACATTCATTGATATTATAGGATTTTTGATTCTCACTTTGTTTATGTGGCATATTACATTGATTGGTTTTGTTTATGTTTACTCATCCTTTCATCCATAGAATTAATACCACTACCATGATATGGAAATTTTTAAATGTGCTATTGAATTAAGTATATCAGAATTTTGCTGAGGATTTTTACATCTATATTCATCAGTGATTTCAGTCTATAATTTTCTTTTTTGGTGCTGTCTTTAGATTGTGTATCAGATTTAGCCTCATAGAATGTTTTGGGAAGATTTCCCTCCTCTTTGAGTTTAAGGAGGATGTGATCAACTCTTTGAATATTTGGTAGCATTCACTAATGAAGACACAGAATCCTGAATTCTTACTTTTTCATAGACTTTTGATTAGTACTTCAGTTTTTGTGTTTGTGATTATTCTGTTCAAGTTACCCACATCTTCATGATTTAGTTTGGGAAGGCTATGGGAGTCTAAAAATCTACCCATTTCTTCTTGACTCATGAAATTACTGATAAAGAGTTACTTGTGATAATAATCTTGTGATTCTTTGTATTTCAGTGATGTCTGCTTTAATCTCACCTCTTTGAAGTAACTAGAAAAAGAATAATTGAAACAAAAAAATCAGTATAAGAAGGAAACACTAACATTTAAGCATGATAAATAAAATTGAAATCAAAATCACAATCCAACAGTTCAATGAAAACAAAAACATGGTTTGAAAAAAAGAACAGAAGTGATAGAACAATAGCCAGACTCATAGAAATTAATAGAGAAACTCCAATTGATAAGAATCAATAAAGACATGAGTCTGTGGCATGCATTACAGAAATACAAAGGATCATGTGATAAAATCTTGTGCACCTTTATCATCAAGAGTAAATAAATGGGCAGTTTTTTTGAATTATACGACCTTCTCTTCTGAACCATGAAGACACACATAACTTGATTAGATCAATGACAAGTACATAAATTGAAGTGGTAATAAAAAAATTTCCCCCCAAAATAAGAACTCAGAATCCGTTTTTATCAAATTTTATCATTCAAAAAAGAGCTAATTTCCATACTTCTTAAACTTTTTCAAGAAATTGAAAATGGAAGACACCCAAATACATTGCATGTGAACAAAGCCATAATTTAAAAATCAAAGACAACATCAGAAAAGAAAGTTACAGGCAGCTATCACTGATTAGTATAGATGCAAAAATACTCAACCAAATTTTGGCAAATGAAATTAAACAGCAAATTAAAAATTATACATCATAGTGGAGGCATTTTAAGATGAAGGGGGAAAAAGCAGAATGAGGCTGAATTGTGAGTATAAACTCAGGGAAGAGATCAGTCGACTCAGGAATAAATAGATATTTAAGAACACGAAACAGCAAGAAATAGAATTTATTGTGAGAGAAACAGGGCTAAAATTAGATGGGAAAGCAAGGTCTAGCAATGGGGTAAAACTCCATGAAAGTAGGGATTATCTGTTTTGTTCATAGTATGTGCCACTAACACTGAATAAATAATGAGTGATAATAGAAAAAGTATTATACATCATAACAAAGTGGGATTTATTCCACAGATACAAGTATGGTTCAACATATGACAATCAATCAATGGGAATTCCCTTTTACTTAGTGGATAATGCCACTGGACATGGTCCACATATATCCCAAAGACCCAAGCTCAAGACCAGTGACCGGGGGAAACAACCAAGATGAACAACTAAACAAAATAAATAAAAGTTTCTTCCTCTCTCTTCCAGCCTATCCGTATACTTGTGTTCATTTCTGCCTGCACCTTTTCTTTAAAAGAAATATGTCAATGTAATACATCATACAACAAAGAAAAAAAATTAAAAATATATATAATGGGTGAGCCTTGGTGGAGCAGCATTTGGGCCAATCTCATCCAAAAGGAGCAATCCACATACCCCCTGTGTTCAAGTACGAAGTCCAGGGTGAAGCAACCAGTGTGAGCAATGAAATAAAAATAAAGATGCTTCCTCCTCTTCCTCCTCTTTCTTCCTGCCTGCCTGCCAGCCAAAGCAATTCCTACCCACACCTTATGTATTTAAAAATAAATGCAGAGAAATATTGACAACATTTAGCACATAGTCATGATAAGAACCCTTGCTAAATTTGGAATAAAAAGCACATTTATCAACAGTTAAAAGCAATATATGTCAAACTCACAACCAACATCATACACAATGAAAAAATATTGAAAATATTGAAAGCTTTTTCTCTAAGATTTGGAACAAGACAAGGAGGCCTACTCTCACCACCAATCAATATTCATAATAGTTCTAGAAGTTCTGGTCAGAGAAATAAAGTAAGAAAAGGACATTAAAAAATCCCAGTGGAAAAAGAAGACATAGAACAATTATTTGCAGATGACATAATATTATACATATAAAATCCTAAACACTCAACCAAAACTACTAGAAACAATAAATGAGCAACGTGGAAAAATATAAAATCAAGACACAACAATCAGTGGCATTCCTATCTGCAAACAATTAGAAGAAAATTAAATTAATAAAGATATTCAAATATAGTACCTCCAGAAAAGAAAAAAAAATAGCTTGAATGAAGTTTTACAAAAGAAGCAAACTACTATAAGACAAAAGAAATAGAAGACACAAAGAAATGTGAGAATATTCCATGTTCACAGATCAGAAGTGTTAACATTGTTAAAATGCCCATCTTACCCAAAGCAATGCACAGATTTAATGCAATTCCCATCAAAATTCCAGGGACAATTTTAAAGAAACTAAACTGAATCTTAAAAAAACAAACAAATAACAACAAAAAAAAAACAAGCGAACACAAAATGCCTTGAATTGTCGAAGCTATCCTCAGGAAAAAAGGACACTAGAGGAATCATACTTTCTGGCTTTAAATGATTCTACAGATTTATTGCCATCAAGACAATATAATATTGAAGCAAAAAGAGATAAACAGACCAGCGGAATAAAATTAAGATCCCAAAAATAAAGTCATAGTTTTATACAGAGTCAATCTATAACAGAGTCAAGGGCATATAATGGAGAAAATAAAAGTCTATTCAGCACATGATTCTGGGAAATTCTGATGGATACCTGCAAAGAAAAATTAAATTAGATAACTTGGTAACAGCATATAAAAATTAACTGCAAATGGATCAAGGATCAGGGCATACAACCTGAAATATATAAAGTACATAGATGCTAATAAAGAAATTATGAATTACACTTCACAATGTTAAGATACAGAGATATCTTTGGGAATATGACACATATCCAAAGGAAGCTATAGCAAAAATAAACAATTGGGACTGCATCAGATGAAAAGTCTTCTGTAGAAGAAAATAAACCACTACAAAAACCAAAATGCAATCCACTAAATGAGGAAAAGATAATTGCACAACAAATATCAGATAAGAGGTTAAGTTCCAAAGTAAAGAGCTTATACATCTCAACAATTTAAAAACAGAAGATGCATTGAAAATGGACAGAAGGGCTGAATACAGTTTTCTAGACAAAGAAAAACACTGATAGCTCACAGAAACAGTAAACATATTCTACATCACTCATCATCAGAAAAAATGCAAATAAAATCAGGAGATATCACCTCACACCTATGAAAACGGCCTATATCAAAAGATAAGACACAACAAATGTTGGTGGTTTGGAGAAGTAAATCTTTTACACTTTTAGTGGGAATGTAAATTAGAGCTACTTTTTTGTAAAGAAGTGTAGAGACTCCTCAAAAACTATGGTTCTACCATTTGATCCAGTAGTCCCACTCCTAGGCATAAACTCAGAGACTACAAAACACTAATCAGAAAAATGAAATAGCTGCACTCTTATGCAACACAATTTACAATAGTTAAGACAAGAAAACAACCTAAACATCTGTAGGGCAGCATGAGAACAGGATTCATGTCTGACCTTGAAAGTGGGCTCAGTGACTGGCCAGCACTGAGCACAAACTTGAATGTGGCAGATGGACTTTCAGGGATGATAAATGCCTCAACCTTCACTGACTACACCCAAAATGCCCTGCCCTGGTATTTTGTTGCCCTTGGCTACTCAGTTGTTTGTTCTTGTCCACTTGGCTATTCTTGCTCGTTCACTACTCTCCCTCTACTGCTATCCCCTTTAAAATAGCTGTCCCTCTTGCTGGAGGCACTATAGCTTTCTGGAAACATGACCAATTTTCTGACACTGGGGAGGCAGATTTGGCCCACTGGCCACCTTCGGCTCCTGTTGTAACTATAATGAAATTAATGTCCTTGCCACGGGTGTCTTCTAGTGATTTCTTCAGACAATGTACTGGAAAGTGCATTACTCTGTCAGAATGTGAACACCAGATAACAGTTGGCATTGTCTGCGGGATAGCCTGAGAACATCTGATAGACCAGGCAAATTGGAAATGTCTCTGGAGGATGCCAGGAGGAATCTCAGGGAGGACCAGTGGAGACATGTTGTTCCATGTGACCAAGCTGGTGAATAGTCGAGGGATAGTTCATGATTGGGGGGGGATGTCCCTTTATAATAAAGGGTTTACTCATAGTATGATGTATGAAAAGAGCATGTGGAGAAAAAAAATGACACCAGTGTATCCACTCTCACTGTGTCTTGGACTGTGATGCAGGTTCATTGGTTTTGCCTTCAGACATGTCTAATGCCACCTGAGAAAATTATACTGTAAAAATGATACTGCATGTACTGTTTATGAGTACTCTGAGTTGGAAAATTTGTCTTATTTTTTAATTTTATTTTAAGAATCCCATATGTTAAATGATAACAGGAAAATTAGTGCATTTAGTAAGTAGGCAGGAAGGAGAAGGGTAATATAAGAATGGATGTGTTTTATAAATAATAAGGATATAAAGGACATGGATTTTTCTTTTATAGTAACAGTATTAAAGGACATAATTATGTCTCTAAGATAAATGAATGGTTCAAAATGAATTTTTGAAAGCAACAAAAGACGTGAAAGTGAAAAATGTTCGTGAAAGAGGTATTTTGAAAGAAATTTTAGTGTGGTCTCACTAAGAAAGGAATGAATGGTTATTTGTTTTGCTTTGTTTTACAATCTATTAACATGTGGAAAACTGCTAAAATATCATTCTGTATAAATGGAGTGAAAATCTTTTCTAACTTATTGACAAGGCTTTTCAAACTTTCCTGAATTAATTTCTAAATAAAAACTTATTTTAAAGAAAAATAGAGGAATCCTGAGATAGTCCTTATGAAGAAAGTCACTCTATCAAAAGAACAACATTAAACAAATTGGTATTACTGGTGTAATAAATCTTATGTGAAACTTTGTCAAATAAAGTTAATACTTACCTTCTCAGCATGATTATATGGACATGTCATAACTGATGTGTATGTTCTAAAGTTATACAAAATTCCTAAAACTCTAATGTGCTCTGGTATAATATTTATTCTGGTTGTTATTCTAAAGTGTCATGTTACAGAATTAAGAATTCATATTAAATTGTTAACTGGGTTGTAAGTATATCCTTGACCATGGTCATTTTTTTATCTTTGTGAACTGCAGGTGGCAAAGATAATCAAATTAGAAATTGAAAGGCTAACTTCTATTGCAATGTTTTGTTGTATAGATGGCAAGTTGCTAACCTCTGATTCACTTACAGATTTAGAAGAATGCACTTCCTAACCTCCTTATACATCGCCTAGAGAATAGAGAATGGCAGCTGATCAAAACAGTGTATAACCACCTAGATATTTTGAGGGTTATCCTAGTTGAATTAGATAAAAGTGTTACCAGCCACAATTGTAAATAACATACAGTATCATTCTGTCCCCTTATAACCTATATATTAGCATGAATTATAGGGTCACTGGGCTTTAGCTCAGAGTGGATATAGATAATGTTCCTGGTGTCCTCTTGGGTGAGAATTTGTATGTGGTAATCTGGGATGATTCACTGCTCTACAGGTAAAATAGCAAGAGCTGGCCATTTATTGCATTGAGCAGGAGGATGGCACCTGTGTAGTTGACTACATTCTGGGCCCTTTAGGCTACAACATGAGTAAGGTAACAGTAAACAACATCTGGGGTTGGCCACATATTCCTGAATGTGTACTTACTACCCTGCCAGCATGTCCCCAGAATTGGCAAGTAGTGATAAAGCATCGTGCCTCTGGTACTCACTGAAAACACACCTTTTTGGTATCCCTTCAAATATACAGAATATATAATCATCTTGAAATAACTGACTTAGTTAACCACACTGCCTGCACCCTCAACCAAATAACATGTGCAGTGAAGCAACTTGACCAAGAGATGAAAGTTGTGTTGCAGAATAGAATAGTACTAAACATTAAATAGTGGCTGAAGGAAGAACTTTTGTGTGTTTTGGTCCCAAATGTTGTACCCATATTCCTAATACCTATCACAATGTCTCTCTTACTCTGTAAGCTGTAAATAAGGAAATTCATGTAATTATCATCTTGGAGGTTGACCCCTTCCTTACTTGATGATCCTCCCACTCTTCGTGGTAGAGATATCTGCTCCTGGGCATAGCCTACTGTGTACTAATCTTGATCGCCCTGATCTGCAATCTGTACTGATACTGCAGAATATGGATGTAATACAGAAAATGTTCTCAACACACAGGTCCCCTACTGAAAAAATGGTGTGTAGGTTGTTAGAAATGGGTAATATTGGGTGGAATATAAGATAAGATGAGAACATGAACCATACCTGACCTTAAAGTGGGATCTGTGACTGGCTAGCACTGAACACAAACTTGAATGTAACAGATTGAATTTCTGGGATTATAGCTGCCTCCACCTTCACTGACTATACCCAATATGTCCTGCCTGGAATTTTGTTGCCTTTGCCTACTCAGCTGTTCTTTATTCTTGCACACTTAACTGTTATTGCCTTCTCTTTGTTGATATCCCCTTTAAAAGAAACACCCCTTCTTGTTGCTGGCATCATAGCTTTCTTCATGTCCAAAGGGGCACAATTGTGGAGGAGACATGCCTGACTGACTGCCATCAGGATTCCATTAAAAGTATAATAAAGGCTTATCCTTGCTGCCTGTGTCTTCTTTTAATTTCCTCTGTCTACTAGACAGAACATTACTCTGCCAGATCTTGAAAGCCAGCATAACAATGCCTATCAACAGATGACTTTAAAAAGAAACTGTGATATATAAACTCGATATAATTCTATGCAGCTATTTAATGAGATGGAATTGTGCCTTTTGCCACAACCTGTATGGAATTGGAGGTAATGATGCTGAGCAAAATATGTGACAAAAGAAAAAAGAGAACTACAGTATTATTTCACTTTTCAAATCTTATGTACACTGTTAATTATATTTTCCACTTATTTTCAAGTCCTTAGAGCTCTTTGCATATTCTGTACATGAGAACTGTATATGAAAATGGCTTTTTAAAATAGTTTTAGCATGTTGCTTGTCTTTTTATTCTCTTGAATGCATCTTTCATAGAAGTTTTTAATCTTAATGAGCCCGACTTATCATTTTTCTTTTATAGACCATCATCATGTCTACAAAATAGTAGCATATGAAAAAGATTATGCACCAAGAATAAGTTAGTTACATTCCAGCCATTCAAGGAATTTTACCCTACAATTTTAGAGAACTTAAGACATCCTGCATTATCACCAACTCTTACCATATCAAATTTTTTAAATTCAGTTATATGAATGACTTTGCCACGGTATCTCAAAATTTTTAATTTGGAGAGTCCAAAATTACTAATGTTGTTGAGCATCTTTGATAGGTCAATTTCCATTCATATATTTTTGTTCCCTCCAATTTTTTATATTGGAGTTTTAATATCCAATATGATGGAATTTAAAAATGGGGGTTGTGAGGTGACTTCCTCATGAGGGTAAGACCCACAAATGGGATTATTGTTCTTATAAAATAAATCCAGCAGAAATGTCCATCTCTTTTTCTATGTGAAGATACTATGAGAAATCTGCAGTGCAGAAGAGAACACTAACCTGACCATTCTGGGACCCTGATCTCAGAATTCTACAGTCAAATGTGCAGTAAATTTCTGTGGTTAATAAATTGCTTAGTCAGTGGTATTTTCTTTAGTTCCCAAATGTACTAAGACACCTACTCTCAGTAATTGGATGTTAGAAAAGATTTATTAAAGGATTTGGACTCCTATTGGATATTATGAGATTACATTAGGCAATTAAAGAAATGGAGCTTTGTTCCAAATTAGATAGTATGAATGTCATAGGGTAATCATATGACCACATATCTTCTGACTTAGATGGAAGGCAGGGGAAAACAGTGATAAAACTGCTATTGGCAGTAAATTAACAGTCACTCAGTTCAGACAGGTGTGATATGCAGGATAATATCCCAAAGTGTCCACATCAATGTATAAAACCACTGAAAACATTATCTTACATGGGAAAAAAGAAACTGAATATGTAGTTAAAGATCTTAAACATAAAACTTACTCTGGTTTACCATATCTAAGTGAGTCAAATGAAAACACGAGATTATTTTATAACTAGAAAATTTTATTCATCTGTAACCAGGAGCAATTTCAAGCACCATTCAGCTGATCATAACTGAAGATAAGAACAAATGAAAGCATGATAAATAATTTGAGTAACCTCTAGGAACAAAGACTCAGGGCTCAGCTGACAGCCAACAAAGGAAGGAACACCCCAGTTGTACAACCAAGGAAAAATGATTCTGTCAAAAATTTGAAAGTGTTTGGAAGTATATAGTTCCCCAGAATCTATATAAAGGAAAACAACCATGATAAAACTTATTTCAGTATTGCAAAAACGTGGGAAAAGCATAGTTTAAAACTCTATAAGGCAGAATGCAAATGCATGAGAGGAAATTAACTGACAAAACCTGAGACTTCTAAGAACAAGGACATACTTTAGCAATTTAGGTCTGGAACACAACCTTAGATACTCATGCTATTTTTACTCCAGATAACCTGGACATACCCATAAAGAAACTCTCATCCAATATATATATATGTATATATATATATATATTTTATATATGTACATATCTACACACACATAGAGGGATATACATATATGTTTGTGTGTACATATATGTATATATGAATCTTTCTTGCCAATGTGGGTAGCATATGTGGTACACACATGTGAATTCCCTTGATATAACTTTCCTGGCCCACAGGGAGCTTAAACTTCCTGTTACTACTTTTAATAAATTTTCTGTGTCATCCTGACCAAATTATTTTCTCCATGAATTCTTTCTGGATGGACCCAGTGTCTCATCAGGGTGTCTCAATTCACCCTCACTCTCATCAGTAACTCCGAAGGCAGAGAACTCACTGTATCTGGACTTTCTGATCTACAAAACTACAGTTAATAAATGGTAGCCAGAGACTTTCCAAACATGTCAGATGAGGTTGTTCCCTGATTAGTGTATGAGGAAAGCATCAGGAATTTTTCTGGGGTGTTGTTAACAGGGAGTTCTATGATAATCTAGTAACTCAGGAATAGTGAAAATGCAGCGGGAGCATCCACAGAGGAAGGGCATGCATCAGGCAGTTAGAAGGTGTACGCTGAGAGGAAAGATTGCAGTAGTGGACAGAGCCTTATACAGTGGCAGTGGCGGGGGTAGTAACAGTTCAGTGAGCAGACTGACTGGTAAGGTAGCAGACCCAGGTCAATTCTCTGGGAAGGAGGATTAAAGTTTGCTGGTGGCATGAACACTTGACTTGAGAGAAGCCCAAAGAGAAGGAGTTGGGCTCTAAATCCCAGTTCTCACTTGGGTTGAGAGCACAGCAAGAAACGCATTGAAAAAGATAACACTCTTCCCACTCCCACGCCTCCCGACCCAGGTTCCAGAAGAGAGATGCTCCAGTAGCAGAGTCTGTGGACCGTTGGACCCAGTTTTGGAAAGTCAGAGAAGAAGGCTGGATCTGGTGATACTAGTGAGAGGGGTCTCACCCACCCAGGTGAGACCACAACAACAGCTACAACTTTCCCCCAGGCAATGTGTCCTTCTCCCAGCCAATAGCCTTTCTGCACTACCTAACACAGGGGAAAAAACCCACTATGGTAGCACACGAGGGTGAAAAATATGAAGCAAAACCAGAGGAGTAGCAATGGTCAAAAGTTAGCAGCTCAGCGCAAGACCCCCATACCATGGGAAAAAAAGAACAAAATATACATCAAGATGGAAAGGTATTATGATATTGCCAGAAAATAAAGCTAATCAGAAACAATTTTTGAAGACAAGAACAATTGTTTCTTTTTAATGAATAAAGAATTTAATGCTGCAATCTTAAAGAAACTTAGAGAGATAAAAGAAAATTAAAACATTTAATAAGCTTAAAATCAAGGTGCCAAAAGCAGAAAATGAGGATTTACAAAATTAATTAACGTATTCAAAAAATAAGGACTGCAATAAATGAGTTCAAGAGTACCAAAGAAAGCCACGAAATCAGAATTGAATAAATGGAAGAAAGGATCAATGATCTGGAGAGAAATGTAAAATGAAACCAGGCAGAAGAGAGAGCTGATAAATGCTAAATTATGTATATAATGAAAACAGGCAAAAAACTACTCGGTAGTGACCTAAGAGATGTTTTTAGGAACTCCATTCTAATAGCAAGAGAAGCCAAGGAAAATAAGCTCTCATCAAAACAAAAGGACATAATACTGAATAGGAGAATATATTTGTACATTATATATTGTATGAGGTGTTAATAAGCAAAATATATAAAAAAACTCATAACAGTCAACAATTAAAAATTAACTAGCATTCAAATTATATTCAGATCCTGATTTATAATGATATGTACATTAAACCTATTTCAGATAATGCAATATTCCTTCAATAAAATCTACTTGAAAATGGTAGTCATTTTAAAGTGCTGTATTCATTACAGCAGCAATAGAAGACTAACACACCCAGAAGGATATTTCGTGGCTTGGAAATTCAAGTCTTTCTGTGATATGATTTTGCTTTGATATGATTATGGAATGTTTTGTTTTAAAGTCCACAATGATATTCTTTAATGTTAATGTTCTGTTTTTATTCAATGGGAGAACATCATGTCTTTTCTCTGAGTAGCAGGCAAACTTGTATTCATACAAAGACCTAGCTAATTGTACCAAACTAGCTTTTGGATGTCAGAGGCTGCTTTTGTTGTTATTTGTTTTATAAGATATATGCATATATATATATATATATATATATATACTGAGCTACACAATAAATTCACTCATTTCAACTTCAAATCACATTATTTAAACAGGTGTTTTAGTAAAATTACAAATCACTACAAGCTTGGGATATTTTAAATTATTCATAATCATAAATGCTATATCTACCAGCTCATAGTATGCTGTCATAATATTAATATATTTCAGGGAATAGTTATTTTTCAATGTCAGGTACAGTTATAGTATAGGTTCCAGGGAAGAAATTACAGTTGCAAAAATGAATACAGTCTGAAGATTAAGCTCTTAAAACCATTAGTTCTCTTTCACAAATCAATTTACTTATTTTCTTAGATAAGTTTTAGGTCAATGAAATTTGGAGAAAGTAAAGAGATTAACCATAAATCCCTTGACGCAGATGTGCATAGCCTCCCCTAATATCAACATCACTCTTCAGAACAACACCATTTTTTGTAAACCAATGATGAACCTACATTGACACATCATAATCACCTAAACCCATAGTTTAACTTTCAATTCATTTAGAAAAAAATATATCATATATCTATAATTATAATTCCATACATAGTATTTTCACTGTCCTAAAATTGCTCTTTGTTTTTCTAAACCTATTTATCTTCGCCTGCAACCCCCGCCTCAACTCTAGGTAATTACTAATCATTTTATTGTATCCACACTTTGGCCCTTTCTAAAGTGATATTCAATTGAAATTATGCAATATATAGTTTCTGGGTTTTTTTTAGATAGGCTTCTTTCACATAGTTATATGCATTTGATTTCCCTCTATATCTTTTAATGACTTGGAAGCTCATTTCTTTTTAGCACTTGTTAATATACTATTGTCTAAATAAACCTGTTTGTTTATTCACCTTCTGAAGGACATTCTGGTTCTCTTCAAGTTTTGGCAGTTATGACTACAACTGTTATTAACATCCATGTGAAAAATTTTGGGTGAACATGGTTTAAATTCCTTGGGCAAATACCAGGAAGCATGATTGCTGGGTTGTATGGTAAGAGTATGTTTAGTTTTATATGAAACCACCAAAGTAGCTCTACTATTTTACATTCCACCAGCAAAATATGAGAGTAGATGTTGTTTCACATCTGACCAGTATATAGTGTTTTCAGTGTGTGAGAATTTGGATATTCTAATAAGTATGTAGTGATATTTTATTACTCTTTCAAATTGCATTAAACTGATAAAATATGACATGTAACACTTTTTTATATGCTTATTTATGTTTATCCATCTTCTGTGGTGATGTGTTTTGGCCCTTTTTACTTAGATTAGTTTTGTCAATTTTTAAGAGTTCTTTGCATATTTGAAGTATCACACCTTAATAAAGCTGTGATTCCACGTCATTAAAAGATATAGAGGGAAATCAAATGCATATAACTATGTGAAAGAAGCCTATGTAATAAGCTACTTATTTTACAAATATTTTATTCCATCCTATGGTTTGTATTCTATTTCACTTGACATTATCTTTCACAGAATTTTTTTGGTTAAATAAAATCCAGCTTCAAATTGATTTTCACATGTATTTCAAATAAGTTTTCTCATTAAAACAAACACATGTGAGTAAGTGAAAAAATAAACTTATTTATGCTTTGTGTATGGATTGAGGCAGAGTAAGTTCTTTAAAACACACACCAAAAACGTGATACTGGTGTATATGAAGTCATTAAAATGTTTTACTTGAATCATTGATTCAGTTGCTTATTGCTTACTTTATGGGGCAATTGATACTTGGTTATATGAAATACCTTTAAAGACACTGATCCCCTCTACTTAATGAATAAAAGGCTCTAGATCATAAACTTAAAGAAAAAACTTTTATCCAAACTATAATAATTACCAAAGTTAAAAGGGAATAATGTAGCATCCAGTGTTATTTCAGACTTCCTTTTTAAGGGAAACAACCTACCCTACACTGCTGAAGATTTAAGGAACTCGACAGAACTCCACCTCTATCCTGAAACTTGGAAAACCACAGGGATTGCATTGAATAGATTGCTTAAGGAAATGCACACATGTGAGTGACTGAGGATGGGTAGCAAGGGAGTTTTAGAAAGGTGGCGTTGGGGTAATCGCAGCTGAAACTTTAGAAAAAGCAGATGGAACAGATAAGAAGACTGAAGACCCAGTTTCAAGTTCCAGGAAGAAACCAGCAATGATTGTGTGGTAGCATACATGCTATGCTTGGGAAAAATCAAGTTAGAGATCAAAAACCAGCAAGAATCACAAAGGAGAGAAATGCATACTCCCTTTACCCACCTCTTGGAAACTGCTCTTGAGCAGTGAGGAGCTCCAAAACCATAGCAAATAGATTAGACTACCAGACCCAGATCAATGATTCTTGAGAAGAGAATTTAGTTTGATAACATGAACTCAAACAAACACCTGCAACCCGTGCAGCCCACAGAAAAATCTCCTAGCTCACCTGTGTGTCACTCCCCCACTCACAAGTCATCTATCACTTCCCTAACTCAGAAAGTGATATTTACTACAGTAGCATATGAGAGGCAAGAATACAAAATAAAACAAGAGAATAGCCTGATGGCAAAACAAACAAATAAACAAACCCATCTTATTCCAAAGGCCCCATGGTAAGAAAGATAACAAGCTACTTTTAAACTAAAGGTATAATGACATAACAGGGACATAATGACTCAACCCTAGAACCAAATTTGAAGGCAAGGAAGATTATATATTCTTAGCAGATAAAGAGTTCAAACAAGCAATCATAAAGACACAAAAAGATAAAAGGGCTTTTAAGGGTCAGAAGATAGTGGTGGCTAAGTTTGATACCTGAATGTTGACTGGTGAAGGCACACGTATTTCCAAAGATGACATGAATAGAGGAATCCCTAGCATGCTAGCAAATCACTGGGAGCTGCCACAACACTGGGAGTACTTACAGAGTAGTTTGAAAGATTTGAAGATTGGGAGGTGTGTGGATCTTTTGCTGAGGCTGTGGCAGCTGAGACAGTTTTAACTGTAGCTACAAGTAGCAGCAGAAACAACCAGTGGCAAGCCCAACTCAAGTTAAGGAAAGGAGAGTAGAATGTGGATTTCTGACTTTGCAGACACTTGGCTTGAAAGAATCTCAACAAGAGATGCTTTAGCATGGCAAAGCAAGGAGGACAGAAGAAAAGACAGTACTCCTCCCTCCCCATGACTTGGGACCCTGTTTCCAGTGGAGGGGCACTCCAGTAGAACAGTCTAGAATGCTGGACCTAGTTCTAGTGGCTCAGAGAAGAGAACATACCTAAGTATTTACAGCATGAACAAGTCCCTCACTCCAACCAGTCTGACCCACTCCCCCACCTAGCAACCACACTCCACTCCCTGACATAGCATCCCCTGGCATACAGGCAAAAAAAACTCACAGTTCATCAATAAGAACCCAAGGCACAGCAGAAAAATTAATATGGCACACTTCATATCCTCAAGGTGTTATGAAAACACAAGAAAATGACAGCTCATCAGAAATAAATTTAAAAGACACGGAGGACTGGTTCCTTTTAGAAGATAAATAATTAAAAGTTGCAATGATAACTAAGATCAGAGAGATAAAAGAAAATGTAGAAAAAAGTCAATGAGCTCAAAAACAAAATTAGGGAGTAAAGGCAGTAATTGAAGTTTTATAAAAGAATTCAACAAAAACTGAGGAAATACAGACTGCAATTAATAAGACAAAGAAAACCAAAAAAAGATACAGAAACAAAATTGAACAAATGGAAGAAAGGTTCAGTAATATGGAGTATATAGGTATAGAAGGATCCAGTGGGAAGAAGAAAGATAAATTAAATGTAAATGAAATGAAGAAACATTTAGATATGTATCTGACTCCACTGGGAAAGGTAATATAAAAATAATGGGTAACACAGAAGATGAAGAGGATAAGGCAGCATAGAAAATATTCAGATTTAACTGCTCAAAACTTCCCAAACCTATGGAAGGAAATGGCTATATTAGTCAGTGAAGTCAAAAAACAAAAAAACAAAAAATGAAGCTAAAAGATGCCTGGTTATCTAAATGCAAAAATACTTACACCAAGGCATATAGTTGTGAAACTATAAAAAATCCAAGATAAGGAATAAATTTTAAAAGTGGCTAGAGCAAAAGGTCAGTAACATGTAATGGTTCTCTCATCAGGCTCTCATCAGACTTCTCAACAGAAACCCCGCAGGCCAGGAGAGAATGGAATGATGTTTTCAAAATACTAGACAGTAAAAACTGCTAAATTATGCTAAATTAATTATCAGATCCAAGTTACAAATAAAGATATTTCCCAACAAATAAAAGCTGAGAGATTTTACTGCAATAAGATCTCCTTTAAAATAAATGTTGAAAGTCTCATCATTCTAAATCAAAGAGAAGAAATTTTACAAGAACAGTAAGCAAGGTAACAAATAGATAAAAACTAGAACACAAAAATCAGAATGACACTAGCAAGCCCTCAAATATCAATAATCATTCTAAACACTAATTAAAAGGCACAGAGTGGCTAGATGAATTAAGAAACACAGCCAAACTATATTTTATTTGCAAGAGAAAACAGACTTAAAGTGAAAGGATGGAGAAAGGCACTTTAGGCCAATGGTGAATCTTAAAAAGCAATAACTGCTATACTCATCTTAGATAAAATAGAATTCCAACAAAAAAATAGCAAAAGATAAAGATGGTCAATGTATAATTATAAATAGAACAATATACCAGAAAAACATGTTATTAATATGTATGCATACAATAAATGAGCACCCAAATAGATCAAGCAAATATAAACAGATTTAGAGACACTGATAATAATGCAAAAATAGTAGTTTATTTCAACACTCTGCTCTCAATAAAAAACAGCTCATCCAGACATAAAGTCAATAAACAAGATCCTTAAATAACAAATTAGAAGAGATGGAATTCAGAAATATATATATAGTATATCACCCTAAAACAATAGAGTGCATATATTTTTACATGCTCATGGAACATTCTCAAGGATACAACATATGATGGGACATATATAAAATATTAATTTATCTTAAAAGAGCGATTTCATAGCTACACTCTTTGGATCACAATGGTATCAGACTAGAGATTAATCAAGAGAGGAGGGAGAAGAAAATTGAAAAAACAGTGGAGAAAAATAACATTTTATTGACCAACTATTAGGTAAAGAATGAAATCAAAGATGAAATTTAAAAATACCTGTAGTCAAATGATAGTGAAGACACAATTTATCGGAATCTGTGGGATTCAGCAAAAGGTGTAAATAGCGAAATTTACAATGATAAAATTCTATCTCAAGAAACAAGAAGAATCACAAATGAAAATCCTGAAGAATCACCTAAAGGAACTGGAAAGAAAAAGAAAAGAAAATAAAAATTTAGTAATGAGAGAAAAAATAAAACTTGCAGAAGCAATCAATAAAATAGACATCAAAATGACTATGCAAAAAATCAATAAAGGCAAAAGAAGTTTTTGAAAGAAAAAAAGATTACTATCTAAATTCACTAAAGAGAGAAAACGCAAATAAAATCAGAAATAAAAGAGGAGTAATCATAATTGTTACAGCAGATATACAGAGGATCATAAAAAAACACTATACGCAATGACATTGCAAAAACTGTGTAACCTAGAATAAATTAACACATTCATATATATGCAGCATCCCAAAACTAAACCAGAAATAAATTGAAATCATGAACACATAGATCACAAATGAGGAAATTGAAACAGTAATTAAAAATCTCCTCAAAACCTAAAACCTTGGACCTGATGGTTTCACTGGTGAATTCTGTCAAGCTTTCAAAGAATTAATACCAATTCTTCCTAAACTGGTTTAAAAAATTGAAGAAGATGACAAACGTACAAGCATGCTTTATGAAGTCAATATTACTGTCATTCCAAAACCAGGTCAATAAAGCACTGTGCAATATTATAGAACCTTATTTTTGATACATATTGATGTAAAAATCTTCAAAAAGCACTAGTGAACTGAATTAAATAACATATTAAATGAATCATATACCACAATCAAGTGGGATTTATTCCAGGGATGCAAAGATGGTTCAACATATGCAAATAAATAAATGTGATACTTTAACTCAATAAAAAAGGCCAAAATCCGCACAATTATCTCAATAGATAGTGAAAAACATTTGAAAATTTTCAAAACTTTTTTTCATTAAAAATCCTCCAAAAAGAGTATAGATGGAATGTACTTCAACATAAGAAAAATTCTGTATGACAAACTCACAGTCAACATCATAGTCACTGGAAAACACAAAAGATTTTTTTCTAAGATCAGGTCAAGTCTAGGATGCCCACTCTCACTATTCCTATTTAATTTAGTACTGGAAGTCCTGGCTTGTGTAATCAGACAAGAAAAAGATATGAAAGGTATCTAAACTAGAAAAGAAGAAGTGGAACTATCACTATATTCAGATCCCATGATAATATAGAGAATCCAAAAGACTCAAGTAAAAAGCTACTGGATTAATAAATTCAGTAAAGTGACAGACTATATAATATTCAAAATGTGTTGAATTTATATTTGCAAGTAATGAAATCACAGAAAGAGCAACCATGAAACAAACCCACTTGTAATTTCATCAAAAAGAATGAAATATCATAGAATAAACTTAACCAAAGAGGTGAAAAACCTATATTCTGAAACATAGAAGGCAATGCTAAAAGAGATAGATGATAAAAAGAAATGGAAAGATATTGCATGCTCATTAATCAGAGGAATTAACAGAATTAAAATGACCATCTTACATAAAACAATATAAAAGTTTAATTCTATTCCCATTAAAATCTTGAAAACATTCTTTGCAGATACAGGACAAAAAAAATCATGAAGTTTATTTGTAACTGAAAGATAGCCAGGATAGAAAAAACAATCCTGAGGTGAAAAAAAACAAAAAAGAAATGGAGCTGTCATGTTCCCTGACTTCAAACTCTACTACAAAGCAATAATGATCAAGTCAGCATGGTATTGGAATACAAGCGAAAAAACACAGTACTGGAATAGAATGGAGAATACAGAAATAAATCCAACTTATGTGGACGTTTAATTTTTAATAAAGGAGACAGAAGCTTAAAATGGGGCGAAGATTGCCTCTTTAATAAGTGATGTTGGGAAAATTGGAGAGACACATGCAAAAGCTTGAAGATGATAGATCACAACCTAATAGCTGACACAATGTTAATTCAAAACGGGTTAATGTCTTGGCTGTGAGTCCAGAAACTATAAAATACATAGAAAAAACATCAGTAAAACATTCAACACATTAACATAAGAGATGTCTTTGAAAATGCAAGTCCAATAGCTAGGGAAATAAAATTCAAAATAAACAAACTGGATCACATTTAAAAAAGATGCTGCAAAGTGAAAGAAACTATCATGAAAATAAAATACATACAACTAAATGAGAGAAGATATTTTCACATCATAAATCAACCATGTCAATATCTAAAATATATAAAGAATAGATAAAACTCAACAAAAATTGACAATCTAAATAAAAATTGGAATATGATCTTAATAGACACTTCTCAAAACAAAACATGCAAATTGACAGCAGGCACATGAAAAGATGATGTACTTCTCTTGTCATTTGGGAAATGCAATACGAACAACGGGATACCTCCTCACATTTGTGAGAATGGCTAACATTTAAAAGAATGGAAACAACAAGTACAAGAGAGGATGTGGAGAAATGGAATCTCTTATAAACTATTCGTGGGAGTGTAAAATGGTTTAACCACTATGGAAAACAGTATGGAAATTGCTAAAAAAAGTTGAGAATGTAAATTATAATCAATTTATTCTTCTACTGGTATTTATCTTAAAAACAAAGCAGCACTAATTATCAGAGATATATGCAACCCCATGTTCATTGCAACATTACTTGAAATAACCAAGGGACATAAAGAGCTAAAATGCCCATCTACTGACGTGAATTAAGAAAATGCAGTACATACACACAATGGAATACTACTCAGGATTAAACAACAACAACAAAAAATCTGCCATTTGCAACAGCATGGATGGACCTGGAGGGAATTATGCAAAGAAAGATAAGCCAGAAAGAGAAAGGCAGATATCATATATCAGTGATAGATGGTGTATTGAGATGTATTGAGATATCAAGCAAAAATTAGCTAAATTATATAAAAAATAGACTTGAAATTAACTAAATAAAACAGCAATGAACTTTTAGTCCAAAAAAGGAATATAAATTGTTACAGGAACAAAATATGGATGATGAGATTGGAGGCGAATGAGATAATGTGGATTAATTGCATAGTGAAGGGAAAATTGAAATAGTAGCCAACTTACCACTTAACATACAGACATTGGTTTATTATAATGTATTCCTTAAAGAGAGAAAATGTTGGAAAACGTTCTACAACATCAATCTCACAGACAACTTTGGTGAAAGAACACATATGGCAAAAGTAATCAAAGTAAAACTAAACACTTAGGAATACATCAAATTAAAAAGTTTCTGTGCAGTGAAATGAATCACCAATAAAACAAAAAAAGCAACCCATGGAGTGGAAAAATTACTCACATAACATACATCAAGCAAAAACAGCCTCCTAAATATATAAGGAGATCATATACGTCAATAATAAAAAAGCAAACTATCCACTCAAAAGCTGAATAGGCATCTTTCTAAAGAAGATACACAGCTTGCCTATAAACATATGTAATGATGCTCTATATCACATCACTCATCATTAGAGAAATGCAAATTAAAGCCTTGGAGATATCACCTCATACCATAAGAACTATCTTTATCGAAAAGCTAGATACAACAAACTTTGAAGTGGCTGTGGAGAAAAAGAACCCTACAATATTGTTGGTGAGCATCTAAATTAGTGCAATCTTTTTGGAAAACAGTACTGAGTTTCTTCAAAAAATAAAGATGGAGCCACTATTTGATCCAGAAATCCCACTACTAGTCATATCCCTTGAAAATATAAAAACTCAAAAATCAGAAAAAATTTGCACACCTGTGTTCGTAGCAGCCCAATTCACAATAGGCATGACATGGAAGCCACCTACATGTCCATCAACTGATTACTGGAAAAAGAAGTTGTGGTACGTATACTCAATGGAATTACATGTAGCTGAAAAACAAATATATGTAAAATTGCTCCCTGGATAGAACTGGAGGGGATCATGTTACTTGAAATATTCCAGAATGAACAAGAAAAATATAAGATGGTTTCACTCATATGTGGAAAATAAAGAAAAAAAGCAATAAACTCGAAGGACGCAAGATCGTGGCTATTAGGAGGCTTTTGGGGTAAGGTGAGGAAAGAGGGAACAAGGTGGAGGTAACTGGCACTAGAGCACTGGTGGTGGGTGTGTTGTAAAATACACACAGAGGTGAGATTTCAATATCATAAATGCATATAACAATTTAAACAAAAGAAAAATAAATTAATTTTTAAAAGAAACTGTGGTATGCAAACACCATGTAATTTTGGGAATGTATTAAAATAAAGAAATTGTAATTTTTGACAACCTGCATGTATCTAGAAGTAATTATGCTAAATGAATTAATCAGATAAAAAAATAGAATTGCAGGATGTTTTTGCACATATGTGGTATATAAACAACAGCAACAAATTCACAGGATGCAATAATGTGTTTACAAGAGGGTTGGATGATTATAGGGTATCAGGGAATAAAAGAGTAAATATGACTGTGATAAGCAGTAGAATTCAGATGGTAGGTGTGGTGTGATATGCATATAGATTGAAGTATGTGTTAATATCATGAATATCATATAGCAATGTAATCAAAGGAATCATTATAATAATTTCATAAAAAATGAAAACTCTCAAATGTTATAATATCAATGTATATTGAATGAAAACAAATTAATTTTGTCTGAATATCTCATTTGATATCTCAAAGCTTGCTCCATTGTTTCTTTCCTCTACTAGATTTTCAACTGCAATAACATGAAGGCATGTTTATAAAACATCTTAGCATTTTTAAATTTTAAAATGTTTGAATTTATTTATTTTTAGACATTTAATTATATTTGTCTAGTTATTGAGATATAATTTGCATACATTATTTTATTTTAGACTGCATATTATATTTCTTTGATATATATAGATGAGAAATGATTACCATAAGTTTTTGTTCATATTCAAATATAGTTATATTCTTCTTGTGATAAGAATATTTAAGATTTACTCATTTAGCAACTCACAAATATACAATACAGTACTGTTATCTTTGTTAATTACAGAAGCCATGTTGTTCCTTATATCTGCATAACTTATTTATCATATAACCAGACATTAGTACTTTTAGATGCCCTTCAGCATTTTGATCATACATCATTTATGTTTCTGGAAACCACTAACTTGTTCTTTCTCTCTAGACTCTTTTACTTGTTTTATATGTTTGTTTGTTTTTTATAGTATAATACCCTCATTGTTTATCAGGCCATGAGAAATGATAGGATTTCTTTCTATTTTAAAAGCAGGATAATTTTTATTGCATATATATATAAATGAAATTATACATATAGCACATCTTACCGTGTGTCAGTGGACTCTTAGGTTGTTTCTATGTCTTGCATATAGTAAAAAATGCTGCAATGAACATGTGGGAACAGAACTTTTCAAGACAGTAATTTTATTTATTTCAAATTCCTGGAATGAATATAGCTAAATCATAAAAAGTGTTCTATGTTTATGTTTTTGATAAACTTCCATATTGCTTTCCATAGAAATTGCACCATTTTTATTCTCATCAGTTGTGAACACCCTCACCAATTCTTATTTTTACATTTTGATAATAGCCCTTCCAACCAATGTCAAATATATTATAATTGTGATTTTATTTGCATTTCCCTGAATATTATATTGCGTATATTTCATGTAATGTATCATTAATTTTTATCTTCTTTGGAAAATATTTACTTTCTTCTTTGCCCATTGTTTATTAAAACTAATTGTTTTAATCTTTGTCTGCTAATGATATGATGTCTTTAATATTCTTTTGTGAATATTCCAGTATGATGATCTTAATATTGTGGCTAGAATTTTACACCATTGCAGTTGTTCCTTAAAATTCTCAGGTATGGAGGGAAGAAAGGTATTATTGAGTCATTAAAATAAGCTAATAAATGTAGTTAAGTTCTTTGCACATTATCTCATTTAATCCACAGAAAACTGTGAACATTGATTTTTTTACAAATATTTAATGAGGAAAATAAAAATTCTATTTTATCTTGTTCAAGACCACATTAAATAGATCAAGTACACATTACCAACTCCCAAAATAAATCAGACAACTAGACTAACAGATTCTTTAATGAAATTAGTTATTTTTAAATTACAGTCTAGACAATTATTTATAGAAATAATTTTGAGTTAAGCCTCTTTTTTGATCATTTGCTAAGAAACAATAAAAAATATTTTTTAAATTTCTTCAAGGATTTTTAGTAGAAATATAAATATTAGAGATGTTGATGGTGAGAGCATTTATTATTGAATGGAATCAGTATCTTTCATGTTCATTAATGTTAAGCAGTTACCTGAGAAATTTCTGTCAAATATACCACTTGCTTAGAATGAAAAGGATATGAAAGAATAGGTATTTAAAAGAGGTTCTTGGATACTAAAATACATTCTAAGAAAAAAATGCGGTAAAATTACTCAGTTGCAAAACCTTGATATATTTTATAAAAATACATCATGTATGACTCAGGACACAGACAGAGATGACAGCATAGAAGATAGAATCATAAATCCCATAGTATGGGAAAAAAAAGAGAACTATGGCTAAGACAGTAGAGTGTAGAGTACAAAGGGCAGACATACAAGGTGAGGGTTTGTTCTTAGGCCATAACACTTAAATAGAAAAAAAATTAATATAATTAATATAATAAAACATTAATATAAAACATTTATATAATTAAATTCAAAACTGTGATGAACCAATGAGTCCATTTTATCTTCATTCTCTCACTTTCTGTATAGAATGCTTATAACTGTTATATTTTAATTGTACCACTAGTTTATGTTGGGAATTTGGGGGAAAGATTACTTCTATGTTTATCTTCATAGATCTTCAAATAGATGATGTATAAAATATTTATGAACAACTAATTCAGGAGATTTAGAATATCAGTATTTGAATTTTGAATAATATAAATGTATGTTAGGTGTGAGTAAATATATCTTGCATTTGGGAAAGAGGGGATTCATGAAAGGTTAATTCTAAAAGAATTCTTACTGGGAAGTAACCCATTAATTTATATAATCTCTTCTCATAGTGTTCTCCTTTGAGTGTAGGCATATCATGTGAATATGATTCAATGTCACACTTGTAATTACATTGTCTCACACAGAAAAATGGGTATGGAAAATATAATTAAAATAATTAATATGTTCTAATTGTATTAATCAAGGAAAAGTAAAAGGCAATATGTTGAGATTAACTTAAATCTGCATCTAGAAACAAGAAGGATTCTACACATCTTACTGGCTTTGAAGTTGGAAGAAATGTATGACCAAAAAATGGAGAGTGACTATGCAAGTTAAGAGCTGTCTCTGGACCTAGTCTGCAAGAAAATGGAAATTTCTTTAAAAAATTGTGTGTACAAGATTCTGCCAACAATAAGATTGAGTGCAGAAGCACTCAATGTTTTACCCTGGAAATTTGCAATATCATGAAATCAGAAACTGAAGAGTGACTCCAGACATCCCATTTCAACTTATTATCTAAATAGATTAGATCCTAAATGGGTGCTACTTGAAGTCACTGTTTGTGGTAATTTATTACATAATAATAGAAAAACTTTCCAACAGTCTTCATGTGATCATGGAGAAATTATAAATGTTTCTGGTGAACTGATATATACAAGGATAGGAAATTTAGCTTCAGCTGACAAATTGTTGAGTTCAAGTTTTAATCTAATCTTCGGAAGTGGATATAGCAGGTAGGTATATGGTGGTTATCTCCTTCAGAAAGCAAAGAAAATTGAGAAAAAATAAAGTGACTGATCAAAATCCAAAGCTATTGGTCATATGTTTGCATATATATATATATACATGCATATGTGTGTATACATATAAAGATATATTAGTGAGTTTATAGAAGTTTTTTTCTGCATTTTATAGGAGTAACAAATGAGCTGCACCTATAAGCAGAATAATCATGAGTAACTCCTCTGCCAAATTCTTTCTGTTATCATGGAAATGTATCCCATAAAGTATAAGTAAAAGAAGAAAACCAGTTTCTTGGTGACTTTTATTGAATATTCCATTAGCTTGTAACAGTTTCTCTATTTTTATTGTTCATCTCCTTCAAAGTTGTTGCTTTAACTTGAGCAAATTACAGTACTGATGAAAAGTATTTGTTCATCTCATATTGACTAAAAGTTCAGCGAATAAAGAAATGTTGTAAATATAATCAGTGTGAAAACTAATTATTTATTGTAACACTGAAATACAATGAAACGGTTTCATTTTTGAAGCAACCTTTCTCAAGGATGCATACATACAATGAAATATTATTCAGCTACAAAAATAAAAACAATTCTATCATTTGCTATAAGGATGGAAATTCAGGAAATCATGCTAAATGAAGTAAATTATACAGAGAAAGAAATGCTATATGAATTCAATAGCATACAGAATATTTAAAAGAAAAAGGAACAACAAAAAGAACTCAAAGCTACACAGAATAGTTTGTTGGTTGCCTAAGGTGATGGGGGAATTGTGGGCGAAGGTGGTAGAAGATACAAACTTTCTGTTATAAGACATAGCTTGTGGATGTAATGTACAGACAGCATGGCTACTATATTTAGCATATTTTAAGCTGATAATGGAGTAGAATTTAAAAGATCTCCTCAGAGGAAAGATCTGTGGCCTTGGCCCTGCACCGCTCACCAGGAAAAGTCAGACTAGGTGAATGAGAAAAAGCCACCACCAACACCAGCATGCAGGAGAGTACCATGACCTTGACTTCAGCAACAAGGAAAAGTGTATAGCAGCCACTGCCTAGGAAATAAACAAAATAAAAAAGATAAAAATAAAGCCATGGTGATAAATACAAGGCAGAGGAGCAAGCCATGTCATAATCTTAATTTCCCCCAAAACAAAACACAAAGCACTCAAAGAGAGGGAGATATCAGGGGATCCCCAAAGAAGATATATACTGACAATGAGAGAGACAACTTTAAAAAAATTTAAGCATTTTAGGTAATATTTATTAAAAAATAAACAATCTGCAAAGAAAGAATTTACTATTCACAGGCAACTCCAAGACCTCAAATAAAATGTGACAGATAAAAATGACTACTTTACCAAAGAAAGTGTGTCTATAAAGAAAGCACAAACATAACTAGTAGATCTGAAAAATACAGTCATTTAATTGTAGGACAGACATGGAAACTCCATAGACTCAATATTGCTAAAAAATTAATTCCAGAAATTTAGACAAGCACTCAGAGGGGACCCTCATGAAAGAGGAAAGAAATACAGTTGAGGGAAAATTAAGAAACACTGTGAGAAATAATAGACACCAGGACTTAAAGTTAACAAACTTAAGGTTAATAGGCATCCTAGAAGGACAGGAGAGGGAGAAAAATGTTTAACATTTATTTAAATAAGTAATAGAAGAGACTTACCATACTTATCACAAAAAGTTACCATGGAAGTCAAAGAATCTGAGAGAACATTCAACCTCCCCAGTGCAAAAAGATGTACTGCAGACACATCATAAAAAACTAGCAAAAATCAATAAAATAAAAATTATTAAAACTTCTAGAGAAACATAGCCTACAAAGCTATAAACCCATCAAGCTATCATCAAACTTATCAGCAGAAACTCTACAGACCAAAAGAGAGTAGGATTACTTCAAAATACCTAAAGACCAGAACTGCTAGACAAGAATACAGTTCCACATAAAATGATCTTTCAACTATGATTGATAAATAAAAATCTTCAACAATAAACAAAAGTTAATGGATTTTTATATCATGAAACCTGTCTTTCAATAGTGCTGGAAGGAGCTTCAATATTGCTGGGGAAAATATTAACAAAGGTACACCAAACTCTGAGAATGGTTATTAACTGTATAATAGACTTAGAAACAAAGATAAGATTAACAGGAAACACTAAAGGGGAAATGAAAAGCATGGAGTATACATGTGCATATAAGTGTGATTTTTTGCCAGCTCAAAAATAACTATAAGTTGTGAAGTTAGAGGCAATTCTCATAGTAGCAACAAAACTCAATCCTAAAGAGATATATAACCGGGAACAAGAAATAGAGATAATCAGTAATGAGAATAATCTAGAAGTAAAAACAAATAAAATAAATGTTGAACTAAGCAATTTGGAAAGAAAACAAAAAACAAAGGCTCGAATGATATCAAGACAATCTTACTATCAATAGCCATATTCATTATTAATGGATTGAACTCACCAATCAAAAACAGAGTAGCTAGATGTATCCAAATATAGAAACAATTGACAATGTGCATAGAAGATACTTAAACCAGATCGAAAGATAAATACAGTTTAAAGTGAAGGGATGTATTAAAATAAAACAATGGGGATGTAAATAAATCAGTAACACCAATACTAATATCAGATAAGATAAATTTCCACCTAAAAAGGGTAACACAAAGCAAATATGGAAATTACCTCATGGTTAGGAAGGTAATCCGTTAAGAATAGATGTAATTTATATATATATATGTTTACCCAATGCTATGACCACCCAAATATATAAAACAAATAATGACGCAGAGAGTAAATGACTATACATTTTGACAACAATACAATAGTAATCAGAGATTTTAATATTCCATTACATCAGTAGATCATCCAGGCATAAAATCAAGAAAGATACACCCTAAATGAAGGAATAGCTCATGCAAACCTACAGCCATATAGAGTTTTCTATCCCAACAAAAAAACATACATTTGTCTCAAGTGCACATGAATTATTCTCAAGGATAGCTTATATACTGAGACACAAACACGTCTCAGTATATTTAGTAAGATAGTAATTATAGAAAGTATTGTTTCCAACCACAGTGGAGTGAAACTAGAAATAAATAAGAAAATCAAAACTGAAGAATCACAAAGACTTAGGGATTAAATGAAACGCTTTTTGCTATCTCTAATTCTTTATTTTGTTTAGTGGCATATTCGTTAAGATATTTAGTATGTAAAAAAGCAGTGTTTTTTTTAATAAGTTTATAATGAAGTCAAGACTTACCATTAAAAAATGTTGAGTAGTAGATCTTGTATGCTGTGTCTTCCTATATAAAGCTATTGCTAGAATCTTAGTAAATATACATTTTTTAAGGTGCCTTTTCTATGCATCCACTACAGCAGTTATTTACATTCATTTTGATAATAGTCATTCTCACTGGGATGAGGCTATATATCATTGTTGTTTTGATTTGTACTTGTCTAATGACAAGAGAGATATAATATCATTTCATAGGCTTTTTGGTCACATGTATGCCTTCCTTTGGGGAAGTCTCTATTAAGATTATCTGCCCATTTTTTGTTAGAATTGTTTTTGTGTGGTTGAGTTTTATGCGTTCTTTACATATTTTGGACATTAACCCCTTACCAAGAGCTAGAAACAACCTAAATGTCCTTCAACAGGTGATTAGATATAGAAGATGTAGGAAGATGTAGTATATATAACATGGAATACTACACAGTTATCAAAAATATGAAACTCTGCCATTTACAGTAACATGGATGAACCTGGAGGAAATTATATTTAGTGAGATAAGCCAGAAGAAGAAAGACATCATATAATATCACACATAAGTGGTATATAGACATATCAAGCAAATGATTGAACTAAATTAGACTTTTGAAAAATAAACTAACTCAAGCAACAATGAACTTTTAGCCAAAAAAAGCAGATCGGTGGATGCAGTAAAAATAAGGGCTAGTAGGAGGGAGAACAGTATATAGGGGATTAGCTGCATAGTGAAGGACAAAAATAAAATGGTGGTGAGCTTACTGTATGATATACTGATGTAGATTTGTTATAATATATGCCTCAAACCTATTTAATATTATAATGAAATATTCCTTCCATAAGATAATTTTTAAATCTAAATTAAAAAAGCGGAAATGAAGCAATCATTATTTGTAGAACACATATTATGCTAAGAAAATAAAAAAAAATATTCCACCAAATAAAAACTCCAGCTAGAAACACTAAAAAGTGCAACAAAGTGGCAGAGTATAAAATCAATAATATACCTATATGAAAACAATGAACTTTGGGAAATATAAATTAAGAAATAAATTCCATTCACAATAGTATCAAAAATAAAAAATACATGGGGCTAAACTTTATAAAGGAGGTGAGAAATCTATATATTGAAAACTAAAGACAGTAACAAAAAAAACAGAAGACAAAGGAGTTGAAGAATACATTATGCTTGCTCATGGATTTAAAGAATTAATATAGTTAATATAATTAAAATCTCCATACTATCCAGAGCAATATGAATATTTAATGTAATGCTGATAAAAAAATCCAGGTACATTTTCTAAGGAAATTGAAAAAAATTGAACAAAAACTGTTAAAGTTTTTGTGGAAGGCAAAAGATCTAAAATAGTTAAAATCATCTAAAATAGTAAAATCATCCTCAGATAGTAGAAGAATCACACTCACTTATGTATGCAACAGGGTGATTGTTACCAAAACAGTATAATATTGTAACAAAAAGACACAGATGAGTGGAATAAAATCAAGAGTTCAGAAATAAAACCACATTTATAAAAGCAGTTATTATATGACAAAGAAATCTAGAGCATACAATTGAAGGAGGAAAACTTAGTAAACAAATAGTGTTTGGAAACTTGGAAAGTTATCCCAGAAAATTTAACTGGATTACTCATTAGTGACATGTACTAAAATTTACCCAAAATCTATTAAAGACCTGGCCGTAAGACAATAAACCAGGCATTACATAGAAAAAGTGTAGGAAAAACATTCTATGATATCCATGTCAAAGATGTCTTTGGAGAAGTGACATGACAAAGAAGCTAAAGTAAAACTAAACAATTGGGACTACATCAATTAAAAGTTTCTGTAGAGTAAAATCAAGCACCGCCAATACAAAAAGGAAAATCATGGAATGGGAAAAGATATTTGTACAATATACATCATACAAAAGTTTAATCTTCATAATAGTATAGAAAGCTCAAACATCTCAACAATAAAACAGCAAATTGCCCAATCATATTGGAAAGAACAACTGAATAGACACCTTTCTAGAAAAGATACACATAGCTTACAGACAGGAAAAATGCTCTCCATCACTTATCATCATACAGATACAAATATAAGCCACAATCAATTACCACCTCACACCAGTCAGAATGTGCCATATCAAAAAGTTTAGGAAGAGCATTTTTTGGAAGGTGTGAATAAAAAGGAACACTCCTGCAATTTATGGGTGAATGTAAATTAGCGCAACCTCTTTGGAAAGCAGTATGGAGATACACAAAATAAGGATTCATTCACCAATCACTTCAGTAATTCCACTTCCAGTTATACCTCACTAATAAGGAAAAAATTCTGAACCCCTATATTCATAGTAGCAAAATTCACAATAGTCAAGACACGTAAGCATACTGGATACCTGTTGTGGTAGAAGACTGGATAAAGAAGCTGGGGTACAGACACTCAAAGGAATTCAATACGGATTTAAAAAAAAAGAAATAGTACCTTTCAAAATAAACTGATGGAACTTGAGGTGATCATTCTAAGCAAAATTAGCCATAAAGAAAAACAGTAGCACAGGATAATTCCATTCAATAGAGAATATTAAGAAATGAAATAACTGAAAAGATAGATCACAATTAAATTCAGAGGAAGACTGTGGCTACCAGGGAATCAAGAAAGAGGTAAAGGGTATCAGAACTCTGGTGGTGGGCGTGGTGTGAAATATATACAGTGTGCATTTGGTATCTTAAATACATATAGCTATGTAAACAAAATAAAACAATTAACATTTAATTACTCACTTTACACACAAGCATATATATATGTAAAATATGTGTGGTCATGAATGTTAACTAAATGTATTATACTCATTTTTCTATATATACATATATCAAATCATTACGCTGCAAACCTAAAACTAGTACAATGTTATAAATCAATATATTTCAATTTATGAAAAAGTGAATCAGGGACGAAGATACCTAACACTTCTTCTAAGAATTCGCATATTCTTGTGTTCTAGGATTGTCATCTTTTAATAATTCAATATAAAAAAGAGAGTAAACCCTATATTTCTCAGCCAAAATCTTACAGACCAGGAAGGAATGGTAGTTTGTATTCAAAGTACAGAGTGAAAAGGACTTCCAAACAAGGGTACTCTACCCTACTAGATTATCACTTAGGATAGAATAAATGATCAAAGTCTTTAAAGACAAATATTAAAGGAATTCATCACCACTAAACAAGTATAGACAATAAATTATCAAGGAAAGTCTACAAAATGAAGAGAACCCCACTGAAAAGAAGCAAGACATAAAAAGACTTAATAGATAGGGAAGAGGAGAGTAAAAATGTATAAGGCTACAATGAACTCAAGACTAACTTTCTTTCAAGTTAAAACAAGTTGGAAGCACAGAAACATTATTTAAATCACAGGATAAGCTCAAAACATAAATTTATAAAAAATAAAATAATAAAATAAAAAATAGAAACCGAACACAACATAAATGCATTTAAAGAATCTCTGAAGAGAAGAATAATGATACTATATACAACTCCCAGAGAAAATGAACAAAATGGCAATGAGTTACATATTAATAGTCACGCTAATGTTAATAGATTGAACGCCTCAATAAAAAGAGAGAGTGGCCAAACGGATTAAAAACCATATCTCAACTTTCTGTTGCATATAGGAACCTCATCTAATTTGAAAGATAAGCAGACCCAAAGTCAAATGTTGGAAGACAATCCTAAAATCAAATGGAAACCAAAAAAACGCATGCACAACCATACCTATATGAGATGAAATAGACTTTGAAATAAAGAAGGTAACAAAACACGAGCTATATTAAGTGAAATAAATCAGAAAAACAAAGATAAATATTAGATTATCTCTCTCATTGACTGGTGAACCTTCACATATGGGCTTTTCTTATTTTGTAAATCGGATAATGCAATAAAGATTTTTTTAAGAAAGACAAGGAATGGGAACAACATAATGATTAAGGGTTCAATCAGCAAGAAGTTGGGCCTATTGTTATTATATATGAATGAAATGAAAGATATGAAAATACATAAGAAAATTATTTAATTTAATATTTATTTGGTAAATTTGATTTACAAAATACCGTAAGACCATATAATCAGGTTCACTATTCTTCAAATATATGACAATACCCCTGTCCACCATCAAATTATCGTATCCCCCATTGTGAATGGAAACCACACATTTTTGCTCTCATCCATCACCATCTCCCATACTATAATCTCAGGGATTGGGTTTTGTTTAGCCTATTCTTTTTCTTTGTTTTTTATATTCCACATATGAATGTGAACACCTGCTACTTTTCTTTCTTCTTTTTAACTTATTTCACCTAGCATAACACACTCTACTATTACTCTTGTGGTAGCCAATGACAAGTTTTCATTTTAATTTAATTTAAGACTGTATAGTGTTCCGTTTGTGTGTGTGTGTGTATAAATGCATTTTATATATATATATATATATATATAGTAAATAATGATGCAGTAAACATGGGGTTACACATGTCTATGTGGATTAGTGTTGATGTGATTTTTTTCATAAATGTCCAGAAGTGGAAAGATGGGATCCTATAGGATTTCTATTCTCAGTTTATTGAGGAATATCTAAACTGCTTTCAATAAAGGTTGCATCAATTTATACTCCCACCAATAGTATAAAATGGTTCCTTTTTCTCCGCATCTTCAGCAACATGTTTTGTTTCCATGTTTTTGGATAATAATCAATTTCACAGGTGAAAGTTAATATCTCATTATTGTTTTGATTTGCATTTCCCAAAGTACAAGCAAGATAGAACAACATTCCATGTGCCTGTTGGCCATCTGTATGCTTTCTCTGAAGAAATATATATATCCAATCATTCTGCAAATTTTTATTGGATTGTTTGTCTATTTTGCATTTTATGTGTTATTTATATATTTTGGATATTAATACTTGTCAGATGTATGATGTGCAAGTATCTTCTCACAATCAATAGAATGTCCTTTTGTCTTGGTGGTAGATTTCTCTTCTATGCAGAAGCTTTTTAGTTTGAAGCAGTATGTTTGCTTATTTTGTTTTTGTTTTTCTTTGCCCCTGGAGTTCAATTTCCAAAGAAATCTCTATGGTGGATGCTATAGAATATATTGTCTATATTTTCTTCTAAACATTTTATGATTCTGGACTTACATTCAAGTCTCCAATATACTTTGAATGAAATTTTGTGTATGGTGTTAGAGTGTCTAGATACATATTCTTGTATGTAACTGTGTGGTTTTCCCAATATCATTTAGTGAAAAATAGCATTCATTTCTCTATCATATGCTCTTGGATCCTTTATCATGAATTGACTGACCATGCATGTATGAATCTATTTATGGTGATTTAATTCTATTCTATTTATCTAAGTATCTGTTTTTATTTTAGTACTATACAGTTTTGATTACAATGGCTTTTTGTAGTATAGATCTGGATGTCAACTTGTGATATCTGAAATTGTGTTCTATTATCTCATGATTGCTTTGTCTTTTCAGAGTCTTTTGTGATTTTCTACAAATTTAAAATTCGTTGAAATACTTCCTTGAAATATGCCAGTGAAATTTTGACCAGAAACCATAAATTACTTAGAAGAAAAAACAGGGTATGTTTCATGATGTTGTTCTTAGAGTTGTTTTTGTATATTCAACTCCAGTGGCAAGGGAAATAAGAACACAATAAAATGAACAACAAACAACTCACATATATATATATATATATGAATGTGTATGTGTTGCTTATACATATATGTATGTATGTATAGGCATACTTTATTAACTCATAGAGCATAACAACAGATATGTAAGTCATAAAACTCAACAACAGAAAAACAAGCAGCCCAGTCAAAAATGGTAGAAGAATTAAATAGACATTTCTCCCAGGAAGAGAACGAATACAGATTACTAACAGGTGCATAAATAAATGTTCCTCCTCTCTTGCACCTTACACAAGTGAGAATGGGTATTAGCCAAACATATAAAATCATCAAAATTTGTTAAGTGTATAAAAAAGTGAACCCTTTTACACTGTTGATGGTGTTTTAAATTGGTGCAACATTTTTGTCAAGCTGTATGTAGATTATTCAAAAAATTGAGAATGAAAATACTATATGATACTGTTAACTCACTTTTATATATTTACCTCAAAAAAAAAATATTAATTTTCAGAGATATATGCACACCCATGTTTACTGCAGCATTATTTAACAATGGCCAAGAATTGGATACTACCTAAGTTCCCATTGTCAGGTTGATGAATAAAAGCAGATGTGGTGTATATATACATATATATATGAATATATACATACACACATATATATACATATATATACAATGGAATCCTAAACAATCTTAAATACGATAAAATACTGTCATTTGTGAAAGTATCAATGAAACTAGAGAGAATTATGCTGAGTGAATTAAGTCAAAAGAGTAAGACAAATGCTGGATGATCTCACTCAGATGTGGAGTATGAGTGAGAAATAAAGCAAACAAACAGATGAAACAGAAAACAACGCCTGGGCACTGACCATAGAAATGAGGCTACCAATGGGGAAGAAGATGAAGGATGGTAGCAAGTGATGGCAGGGGTCAGTGGACAATGATGGAGATCTTTTCATAATTTGATGTTGGGCATATGTTGTCATATATTTGACGAATGGTAAATCTACATGTACAGACTTGCCTTATTTTGAAATTGAAGTTAACTCAATAAAATTTAATTTTTAGCAATAAATTAGAAGAAAATTATTCCTAGTTAAGAGTACAATTTATAAGTTTGGAAACACATACTAAGAGGTACTTATGTCTGTTAGAATAAATATTTTCTATTATTCAGTGTAAATAGATAACTGGCATCCAGTGCAATGTAAATCCCTTAGAGTATTTGAATGGAAAGCAATTAATACACTTTGCCTCCATACAGCATGTTTAATAATTTCTATGATTCACAGAAGCTTTTATATTTTTTAATTCAAAGATGCCCAGTACATTTCATTTTTCTCACAGGTAAAAACTAAAGTTTTCCTATTAATTTTAATGGTTATTATTGACTTGTTATCCATTCCTGGCTATCTTACAAAGTAGAAAAGGAAAGTCAGAGCATTCTGAGTAATTTAATAAAAAAGTAGAAAACTTTTAAAGAAGGAATTTCCGTTTTCCTTTATTTTGTTTTGGAATCTATATATTTTAGTTGCTTCATTTTTATTGATTTCCTCACAGAAAATGAATTTTATGTCTTTTTACATTATCATATTAATAATTTAAAAATAGAATGAAATGCACCTACATAAATCACTATACCTGTGAATTGAGCATACCTTCCTTGTCTTAAATTTTGAAAACTGAGACTTAACAGGCAGAAGTGATCTACTCTTATTTACTGGAATAAACAATACAGTAGAATGAAAACTTAGGTCTGGTGTTAAATCATTTGTAGAAAGGAATTTGCAGGCCTGAAACATACTAGGAAATTTCCCTTCCCAAAATACATCACCACCTGAAGTGTAATGCCATCCTTGACAATTTTTTGTGTTAAACAATTTCTTCACCTTACATATTTATTTTAATAGTTAATATTCCTGAGATGATTCACACCGTAAGACATCAGCATTTCAAATTAATTTGGCATCACATTTTCTTAAAAGCAATAAACAGCCTTTTGAGATTCTTAAACACCTGTGAAAAGGAATGCTGTAATATGAATGAAAATCATTAAAGCAACATAATAACTACTCAAAAGAATAAAAATCTTATCTCCAGTCTTTTAAATAAATCTTGTTTCTGTGTCTGCTTCTTCTCCAAGACTCAAACCAGATCTGCTGTCTTATAATTTCTCATATTTTTATTTCTTCTCTCTTTTCTTTCGCACTACTTCCCTTTATCTGCTCTCAAAGATCCTTTGCTTAAAATACAAGTATTTAATTCCTGGAAAAACTGCAATCTGGATCATCTATAGAATTGTTCTTATCAAATACCAAATCCTAGCTATAGTAACTCACATGTATAACAATAACATCACATAAACAATGACAATTGCAATAATACTAGTAACTATATATATAACCATTATTGGGTTTTGTTATGTATCGGGTATTTTTATTAGCATTTTTCATATAATCTTTTCTCACTTGGGGGGATTATGGAATCAAGATAGTGTTTCAAAAACATTCCTACAGTCATAAAATCTGCAAGTTAAGTCAAAATTTGACCTCATAATTCCTATGGATAGGACTTATGCCTCTTAAAACTACTTAATATTTTATTATATGGAAAAAATTTTCAATGCTTTTAGCATATCAATAGTTTTATAGCATAGTTGACTTATATTAGTGCAGTTACTAAGTACAAATCCTAGTCAGTATAGTAGAAGCTATTGCTATTACCAATTTCCAACATAAAAAGTTGATAATTTATCTATGCAGTTATTTTATTAGCAATCTTTACTTTTCCATTTTCCATTAGTTTTATAAATATGATACATTTACTACAAGTGATTAATAGAATACCTAGGCAACCTTGAATACCTCCATATATGGAAATTTGCCCTGAAAATATTTTGTTATTCAAGTTTTCTCAAGTATTTGCCGAATAAATAAGCATATGGACAAGAAGTTAAAATGCCAAAGTGTTTAGATTATTATGAAGAACTAACTATACACTATTGTTTAAAAAAGAGGAGAAATGTAAGAAATTTATGGTAGTACTTATCAGTGTCCGCCATTCTACAGCATCTTTGGTAACTATTTATAAAATAAGTAACTGGTTATGTCAGTCAGAAACAATTCTTGTTGAAGTTGTGTCCACATCACAAATAGTTCTAATTATTGCATAAGATTATTCAAAGATAGACTGAGCCATGAAAATGGAGTTCTTCTCTTATTTCCTAGATTTGTTTTCTTCAATGAAGCTTGAGATGCATGGAGTTTTTTATCCATGCCATGATAAAACAGAGAATCAAATTCCAGGATCAATGGTGTCACTCTGAGTTTCAATCTCAATTGAATTTTCCTGCTTATTTCCTTTACATTTTAATGTGTTTGCCACTCTTCCTTCCATCAAGTTTTCTTGGAATAGATATCAGTTCTAAAATATTTCAAATAATTAAAAAATAGTGAAAAAATTTATAAGGACTTAATATATGATTATTGAATTATTTTATTTTACAGAAATAGAGATGTTTTATTATTAATACTGTATACCTCTCCCATTCAATTTGAGAGAGGATAATATTTTAAACTCATAATTCAAGTTATCTGCTTTAACATTGACACTTGTACCTTACTATTATATAGAAGAGAGGATGAAATGTGAGGCAGAAAGCAAACATAAATAATATCAAAGAAGCAGAAGAGGGATACAGTCAACAGTATAGTAAGTATTAAGTCAGAAGCTCACATTATGACATGTTTTTGAATCATTATTGAGAACACATCATGTATCACTGAGAGGTAAATATAAAAAGAGAGTGCTTATAGTAGAACCTAGAAGCAAAACTTCTAGTCCAGATGATTCATTAGAGGTTGACGAATCACAGATTTGGTAGATTGTTTAAAGCCCTGACCTCGTGTCTTTGAGAGTAAGATTTAAAAGTAAGCCTCTTATTGAGAAATGAATTTTTAAACTTATGTGTACTAGTTTTCATAACCTTCAATAAAAAGGAAGATAATTAATGAAAACAATTCAAGATGTTTATTTTAACAATCTTACAGAAAAATACATACAGATATTATGGTTATCATATGTGCCTAGGTATAGGATTTTGTAAAAAATGAATCAAAGCATTTTATTTTCTTAATGTATTTATAAATATAAAGGTAAATAATACTATTTTATGCAGATAATATTATTTCTGTTTTTCCATATCACTTATTTGGACACAGATTTTCAAAATAGATATGATATTTAGCTCTAATTTTGTTATACTTCTTTCCATGTTTTTGAATGCATTTGTAATTCATCAAATGAATTTAGCTGTAGTCAGATATTTTGGTCAAATATTGAAGGCAGTCTGTATAGTTATAATTACATAGCTCTCCTATAGATAGCTGAGCTAGTTCATATAGCTAATAGTAGTCAGAAATACAAGAGTATTTTACTGTTTGTGTTTTGTAGGAATCTTAGCTAAAGTTATAAGATCAGTTTTCTAAAACGATGCAAGTTTATACAGGAAGGAGATAGACATTAATTAGTAGATTAACAGAGAATAAACCTGAGAATAACTTGATTAATATTAGGTGTATAACACCAGAACAAAAATCACCCGTGTCATAATTGGGATGAATTCTTCTGTGAAGAATATTATGAATTTATGCCTAAGCTTTTGAGGAGGGAAAAGAGACTTGTCTCATGAAGAGCAGAAGAGGAAAGGACCAGTGTCCCGTAATGCTTTTTAAACTTAAATTTGCTAAAGACTGGCATCAGTGTACAAAACAACATAATGTGAAAGATATGGCATTAAGATTACCTGAATGGGTAGTCATTATATTTATAGCATAATCCTATCAAATTATGGGTAAGACATTGAAATTAATATTCATATCCCTTCATCAGTATATTAAAGTCAACATTACAAATGGTTCAGCAGACACTAGGGTTTACTTCCGAAGAATATTTTAGCACTTGAGGCAGATATCCATTTGTATGGTCTGATAATAGAGGGATGACTTAGCTTGTTTAGTCTACTATGATAAAATAATGACTGCATGACTTATGAACAACAAAATATATTTCTCACAGTTCTGAAAACTGAGATGTCCTAGATCATAATGCTGGTAAATCCAGTTCTTAGTGAATACCATTTTTCTTATCATAGAAGGCACATTCTTGTTTTGTTCTCACATGGCAGAGGGGAAGGAGTTCTCTTGAGCTTGTTTTGTAAGGGCACTAATCTCATTTGTGAGAGTTAGACTTTTATAATCTAATCACCACTCAAAGTCTACACCTTTTAATATCTTCACCTTCAGGGGTTAAGACTGCAACATATGAATTACGCTGGGGTACACAAACATTCTGACTAGATCCGGAAAACTGTGGGTTGGTTATGCCAGGGAGAGAACATCATTGGTCTGTGGTAGAAAGGCATGTTTCACTATAAATACTTTTGTTTTCAAGTCAAGTAGGACACATTTCTGGCTTAGGTGATAACCAAAAAACCAACAGTGCAATAACACATTTCCTAACAGTCACTGTGCAGCTGTGATGCGGTGTTATGAAACAATTCACTGAATTCAGAATAATGCGATCTAAAACAAAAAACAAGTTCAATAAATTTTGAGTCTAATAGTAAAGTCATCCATCTCTAAAGAAAATATTGTAATTTGAAAACAAAGCAAAATCCAAATGAGTACTAGTCAAATAGTCAATATAGTTGAAAGTAGCAGATCTAGACTGAATAATGGGCATACATATTATGAGAATTCATTTTTTATTTAGTAATTATAATGGTCAGAGTTTGGCGGTATAGAACAAATAAATTTGTCAGATTTGATTATTTTGGATTTTTCACTTCATGCCATAGGTCTAAGTGAGTCAAGCTGAGAAGGCTTTAATCAATAAATTAATAAGATTTGCTTCTGTTCCACTTACATAGACTCCTCAACACTGAGTAAAAATCCAGAAAAAATAAAGTAACAGAAAACTCTTTTGATTTGAATCTTATTTCAGTTCTTTTAGTATCTTATGTCTTGTATACTTGAGAATTAATCAAAAAATAAGGGAAGAATCTTTCATATCATTAACTTCCTGTGGGTGCTCAAAATGTTTAATAAGATCACATAGAAAAAACAACAGTTTCAGACACACGTCATTGTTAGAATTCTTCCATTGTCAAATAACCAATCATGTTTGATTTCTCTAGGTCATAGCTATGTGTGTTGTAGTAATAAAGGAGAGGTTTAAATAAAAGTAAGGTTGGGATTGGTGACTTGTTTCATTTATTTAAAGTAACTAAAGACAATGTAAGAATTATGTCAGCTGGATATAAGGTAGATATTAAAAGTATAAGAAAGGGAATACTTGACCACAGAATTTTATTATAAAGATAAAATCAAAAAGGAGATATATTGTCCAATTTCTGTGGTGCTATATGTTCTCCCTATAATTTCTCAAATTATATAGTTTGAATTGGAGAATTAAACACATGCCTTCACTTTAGCTATTGTACCATTGTTAAAGTCCACTCTCAAAATAGTTTGACTAATGAATGCCAATGATTATAACTCATTTTCTTTGAAATAGGAATGTTTAATTTCCACATTTGTCTTTGCGGAGCAGCAATTCTTAATGTAGGTCCATATACCTAAGAGAAAACAAGGAATATTTACATTTTCATTCAATATTTTATGAATATATGATGTTATGTATCATTACAGAAAAGATTCATTATTTTCATCTGATTTTCAAAGAGATATGATAACAAAAAATTTATAAGACCTTTTATATAGTGTTTAGATAACTAATTTTCATCTCAAGGACTTCTAAGCAATGTAAATAACAATATTCAGAGTATAAGTGAGTTAATTTCTTTTTTTTCCCCATTCTGAAATGCTACTCGACATGATTTGGAGTCTAATAGTGACTCAAACCACAATTTTTTTCTTTCTTTTTGAAAAATTATATTGACTTCATATAACAATTGTCCAAATAGATACATAGGTTGAAAAAAGACTGCTAGGAGAAGGTTTCATTCATTTAAATGGTCCCTGTAATTCCAACTTCAGTTTAATCCCAAAACAAATGTGAGGCTGATAAAGACCATTGGGTGCCCATAACAGCCTCATTTATGCTCCCTCAGCTGAGTTCCTAGTATATCCTTGACATAGACAATCACCATCTCAAAATATTCCTTGATTCCTGTTAGCAACTTGACTTGCATGTGGCTATTAAAAACCCTGTTGTGCTGAAATAAAATTTACAACCTTTTTCCTGTGTCTCTCATGTTAATCCATGAAATTCTGTCAGGGGGACGAGAGAGTAGTAGCAGCATGACTTCTATCCTTGAAGGTCACTTTCTAGGTTAGTCGAAGACAGCCTCGGTGGGTATGATCCTGCCCTTTTTTTCCACCGTGCACTTCCTTTTCCATTCTGTTAAAACACAATATTTGTATTCGAGGCTATTGCCAAGTATCTCCTTGCATACACATAAAATTAGGTTCAGCTTTCATGTCCCTGTTATTATTCCTCAGATTTTAATTTGAGGTAAACAAAAATCTTTGTGTTTCTGTGAGACCTTTATTTTCAGGAGAGTTATGTTTAGAACTGACAGGAATTTGAGGCTCCATCTTTTTGTCTATTTTATTCCAATGATTTCTTTGTAGACTACAGTTCAAAGGCACTTAATTGCATATATTGAATTATATCTTAAAAATTATCCTTTAATTTTGTCATTCTAGGAGAAATAGAGAAATCTTCACAGGGTTTAATAAATTTTGGGTTTTTTAATGAAAAATATAGATATTTTCATAGAATTTAATGAAGTCATTAAGTCATTTTGGCTTGGCGTCAAAAAGGCAGACTGAATACTCATTTCTCACAATGAGAGTTTTGCCGGTAGGATTGGCTGTGAGGTATTGGGATTACGATATTATCCTTTTGCTTTATTAAGAAGAAATGGCAAAAATGGGGGATAATATAATGCTTGCACTAAGGAAAGAAATAATGTCCTCAGACATATGAGTTCCCTATAATTTCTTACATGCTTATGATTCTGTCTGCTAAGATCATAACAACTCAACAGGTATAAAAATTAGTCAATAGTCTGACTACTTTATCTATATTGTATCAAAATATAAAATAAACTCTCTCTATTCTTCCAGTCAACTGCTCATTTCTCTTCGCATCTATTTTATCAATAACTCAATGTGTTATACACAGGTGTTTATTTACAATGATTCATATCTTAAAATTATATAGTATCACCATAGTTTCCTTTAATACAATTAATTGAATTAAAAATCAAAATATTTTTAAAATTGTCAAAATAATAATCATTGCCAAGCCAACATGTATGACATTATGACATTGGTTTTCTATTTTATGCATCAGAGACACCTTACTGATTGGCTATATTTTCATTTAGAAAAGTATGTGCATATATTAAAAGGAGGGCTAGATTGATCAAAATAGATTTAAACTTGGTACTTTAGAACTGCCACCGCTTTTTTAAGTCAAAAAGCAATTCTTCCCGATATTTTGGCTTTATGGTAATTTCTATAATTTACTCATTCTAAGTTTTTGATCACCAGTTTTTTGGGAAGGAGAGTCATTTAACCAGACAAGCTAATTCTGATCTGTTGTGATCTATGGATATTTATTGCATACTTTGAAATTTTCCATTTGTTAATATTCTAATGAAGAGTAAAGAAGAAGGACTAGAGTTGAAATTAAATAATGAGAAAACATACCCCCTGAAATGTGCTCACCCTAGACCCAATTAACCTGAGCCCAAGTGGAAATAAGACACAAAGTAACACAGAAGAGTACACAAATAAAACCCACCATCACTTACCCACAAAAAAATCTTCCCACTTTTTACTTAAATTTTTATCCTTTAAAAAATCAATCCATTACCTTCAAATGTACACACACTCACATTTATACATATATATTAATTTTTAGCATACTTCCATGGATAACAAAATCTGCTTTATTATCATCAATATTACGAAGGCCAGTTTTTTCTTCCTTGAACAATAAATGTGCAATGAAGCAAAATCTCACCAATAATTGAACAACTAATATAGCTGAGGTAATTAATGCTGTTAAAGTTTTTTTTTGTTGTTGTTTTTGTTTTTTTTTTTTTACTGGGTTATGTTGGGAAAAATTCTATTAATGTCTGAAATCCAGAAGTAATAAATAAATAATGAGAAAAATATTTATTTTTGGATGAACATTTGGGCCTTGGAAATAATACAGTATTTATACAAAGAACAGTATGGAAAGAGTAGGTGGCTGAAGCACCTGAAAATATAGTGAAGAATGGGAGAAAATTTAAAAACATTGGCACCATTGGTCTTTACCCTAATTTTGTTTTCATATTAATTAAATACATGCTGTGAAATTTAGTCATGCCCTGTTGGCTCAGGTACTAACAGACATAGACCATGTGCAATCCAAGGACTGATGTTTGTAAACCAGCCCCGGGATGGGGCTGGGGTGTGGGGAGGGAACGACTAATAATAAATACACTAATAAATAAAAGTGCTTCCTTATCCTCTTTCTTCCTTTATTTCTTTCCTTAAAAATTCTTCTTCTACCTCTCCCTTCCTCTCCTAAAAAAAAAGATCCTGTGTTTTGCTATTACAGCATTAGAAATTCATACTTTAGGAAAACATTCTAGGTGAATGTAATTGCACTTTATGTTCACATAATTAACAGACTTTGTGTGTGGTGTTACTAATTGTATAGCATATTAAAATCATTTCTATGTATTTCCTTAATAATAAGGTAAATCATATATAAAAACTCTTTTTAATAGATGAGTGATCTCTCATTTCATAAAACACATATAAAGCACTGTACAATTTAAAAATGTTAGCCAAATTTGACATAAAATACATATAACCATTTCTATGTGTGTTTGTGTGCATGTGTGTGTGATTATAGGTGTGGGCTTCTCCTGAGGTCCTAACAAGACTAATAATTATCGAAGACTTTATATAATTCTTGGGTATACACATCAACATCCTATAACATCCTATGTAACATCCTATAAATTATACTGCATGGTAAAAAACATAAATATCCATCTTCTTGTAAGTTACCATTATTAAAGAATTGTACGCATAATTGCAAATGTGGTGTCTATAATTCCATTGCATGTTATTTTAATAATTTTGTTATCTGTTGAATAGATGTAGTGGCTGACCTAATCAGCCATGTTGCTTTAAAAATGCAGTTAGAGGTTAAACTATATTCCAGGAAAATATATAAAACTACCAACCAACAACTTTGTCAATAGTTTCTGATGGACAATTAAACCAGATTCTCTATTTCATTTATCTTGTTTATATTTGCATAATAGAAGTCAATGAAAATTCATCTAAAAAGAGTATATTAACTTCCAATTGGTGAGTCTGAGTCTCAGAAGGGAATTTCATAGTTTCTCTGTAGGCAACCATGTTCAAAATCACTGATTTTTAAAAGTATAAATGTTCTCTTTCTTGATTTAGTCTTTGAACTGTGGCAATCTCTATGGGAAACCTTCCAAACTATTCCAAAGCCTTTGTATTAGTATAATTAATACGATAGAAAAATGAATCAAGTTTTCAGATGCTTCACCATTAGTGAACAATAATTTTTTCAATTATCTATCTGATTGTATTTGCATTGGAGAGTATCTTACAAAATTAAAAAAATACTTGCACCTCACTTTAAAATTCTATACAAAACTGGATTCTGTTGTTTTAAGGCTCACATTTAACTCAGGGCTTATCTTTAGTGTATTCCTTTCCTTTTGAATCTATTATCAAGTACCTGTATTTCTGGAAATCAAATATTGCTAATAAAATAATTACAACCAGCATCATGGAAATTAAATTCAACTGAATAAAATAATTTCTACTTTTCTATTCTCTGTGTAAGATCAATCTTTCCCCCAAAGAGTGGTTCACCATTGCTTGATTTGTCAATGATTTGAAAGCTTTCTTGGTATTGCCATACCTTTATTATTAAGCCATATTCTGGATATTAACTTCCTGTGCTTTCTTGAATTTAGTATTTTAGAGCAACTTATCCAAATATCCTGCTAATCTCTTTATCTTAAACGTGATAAAATGATGATTACGATAAAATTAATGTTCACATCTTGCTAGTCTTTTTGTTGTGTTATAATAAAAAAGCTTTATAGTGTTTTAAAATGGCTTGTGCATTTATGACTAAAGCTTGCCATCTAGTGGGACTACTGAAGCAAATAAAACACTGCTTGCTAATTTTATAAAGCTGAGTTTTAAAGAGTGTCTATTTTCCTTGTTTTGACTGGATTTACTAATCTATTTCAATAGTAAATTTTAATAAATGAATTAACTATCAGAAATAGTCACATTGGCTACAATGATGTGCTTGTTTAGAAACAGGATAAATTAATTATTTTTCAAAATGCATTAGAAAACACTGATTTAATTTTATTTGAAGTGTATTTCAAATGCAAAAGTGATTTTGTATAGTCTCTAATATGAATTTGATAACGTTTCGAGATAATTGCTCTCCTTTTTCAACAAATAGTTCTAACTAAAGCATATGCAAGACACAATTTCTTTGTATACACATTTAAACAATAAAAATCAACTGTGTTAACAAATGGTGATGGTTTCGAAGATTTCAGTTCTTAAATATATATCCTAAAGGACAAGCTTCTTTTTTTCTAAGCAATTATGATTTTTTAAAAATTTTATGTAATGTATAATAATGTTATATATGTAACATAAACCAATCTATTCCATCATATCAAAGGATGGTTTTCCTTCAGGTTAATTGATAAATGTAATGTGTTCATTAAGACAAATATACCTCCTTTCTAGGATTTTAACTCCTGTTCTGCCTTAATAGTTTTAGAAACCCTAGAATTCTCAACCTTGAGGACTGTTTAAAATGTGTCATTAGTGATGATGAGTCATACAGTGCTCTCTGGTGTTTATTAACTGGTTGAGGAGGGAAAAATCATCTAAGTGACAGAAAGTAGAAAAGCTGTCTATAGTAATGATCTGACCACAGTGGTATTAAGTAGAAGAGCTAAATTGACGGGAAGTTCCCTGGAGATTTCAAGTTAAGATAACAAAGGACTATGAGGTAAACACTAAAAATAGCTATTAATTCAATAGCAAAAGAAAGGGCAAGTAATATGTCCATATTTTATTCACTCACACAGTAGAAGATGGAGATAAGTTGACCGAGACATAATCTTTCAATATAATGCAAATATTACTGGGACAGAAAGATTTGAGTATGTATTTAAATTATATGTATGCATTTAATTTAAATTAAATTAAAATTGAGTATGCTCAATTTTCTGGAGTAGTTTAAGGTTTACAATAAAATTGAGGAGAAGGCATAAAAATTTTCCAAATGCCCTCAGCCCTCAGAAATGCATAAATTACTCCATTATCAACTACTCCCTTCAGAGTAGTTCCTTAGCTAGAATTGATGACTCTGTATTGACACATCACAATCATAAAAAGGTCATAGTTGCAATATAGTTCATTCTGGGTATTTTCCATACTATGGATTTGGGCAAATGTATGACATGTTTTCATCACTATGGCAAAATGGTACCACTTATATATAAGCATATATATGTGTATATATATGTGCATATATATACATACCTTGATATATGTACATATATACATACATACATACATACATACATACATGCATAATTTAACTTCACTTATTCTTCCTTTGGTATTCGTCCTTAATATAGAATCAAATTTATGACCTGTAGTATTTTCCTGTCTCTCAAGAAATTCTTTAAGCATTTCTCCTAAGGCAGGTCTATTGCCCACAAAATATCATTTTGTTTGCTTGTTTCAGAGAAATTCTTTATTTCAGCTTCACATTTGAGGATAATTTTGCATTGTACAGATTTCCAGGCTGATGCTTATTCTTTTAATACCTTAAATATTTTACTCATTTCACTCAATCTTTTGTTCCCATAGTTTCTGGAAATTCAGATATAATTATTTTCCCTTAACTATACTTAAATTATTTTTAATTAAATATTTATTGAGTTAACCTTGATTCACAAAATAATATAAGCCCATACGTGCCGGTGGGCCATTCCTCAAATATATGATAGCACACCCTGCTCAACACCAAATCACCAAATGTCCTCATGGTTGTTTATTGGAACACAACACCCCTTGCACCCACCTACAACCCCATTCTCCAGTGATAACCTCAGGTTTTCTTGTTAATGTCCAAGTGCTAGCTTTTTTTGTCCGTTGCTTTGCTTTGTTTCTTTATATTCCACATATGAATGAGATAACTTGGTACCTATCTTTCTCCTTATGACTTATTTTACTTAGCATAATCTCAATTTAGTTAAATCCATGTTGTTGCAAATGACAAGATTTCTTATTTTTTAGGACTGTGTAGTATTCAAGTGTTTATATATATATATTAGTTATTCATCCATCTGATGATGGGCGCTTAGGCAGTCTCCAATTTTTGACTATTGTAGATAATGCTGTTATAAGCATGGTGGTGTACAATAAATGTAAATTTATGCTTTTGTTATTTTTAGGTAAATACCCAGAAGTGGTATGATAAGTTCATATGAGATTTCCATTCTCAATTTTTGTAGGTGTCTCTAAACAGCTTTCCACAAAGGTCGCACCAATTTACACTCTCACCAGCACTGTAAAATGCCACTTTTTTTGACATCCTTGCCAACCTTTGCTGTTTCCTGATTTTGGGCTAATAGCCAACATCATGGGTATAGCATGATATTAGTTTGATTTTTCGTTTTCCTAATAAAAAGGCAGGAAGAACATATTTTTACTACGCCTGTTGACAATCTGCATGTCTTCCTTGGAGCACGTCAATTTAGTTTTTCTATCTATATTGTTATAGGGTTGTTTGTTTTCTGTGGTTGTGTTTTATGAGTTCTTTTTATGTTTCTGATTTTTAGCCCTTATCAGTTGTATGATGTACAGATATCTTCTGCAAGACAATATGTTGTCTTTCTATTATAGTGATAGTGTCTTTTGCTCTGCAAAAGTTTATTAGTTCGATGCAGTTCCATTTGTTTATTTTTGTTTTTGTTTTTCCTTCCACTAGATTTAAGTCCCCAATGACCTTTCTAGGACTGATGTCATGCATTACTTGCGTGGATTATCTTCTAATTATTTAATGGTTTCTGGTCTAACACCCAAGTCACTGATTCATGTTGAGTTAATTTTTATACGGTGTTAGGGAGCAGTATAGATTCATTCTTTTGCATGTGGGGGTCCATCCAATTTTCCCAACAGCATTTATTGTAAAGACATTCCTTTCTCTTCATATGCTTTATTCCTTTGTCGTCAATTAACTGACCATATATGTATCAGTCTGTTTCTGGTGATTCAGTTTTAGGTCCACTGATCTCTGCCTTTTTTTATTTCAGTATCATAGGTTTTGATCAATACTGCTTTGTAGTATAGTTTAAGATCTGGGATAGTGATACCTTCACTTTTATACTTTAATCTCATGATTGCCTTGGCTATTCAGGGTCATTTGTTAATTCATACAAATTTTAAAATTTGTTGATCTAGTTCCTTGACAAATGGCAGTGAAATTTGATAGGACTGCTTTAACATGTCTATTGCTTTATGTAAGATGGCCACGTTAACAATGATAATTCTTACCAACCATTAGCACGTAATATCTTTCCACCACTTCATATTATCCTCTATTCTCTTTATGAAAGTTTTAAATATTTCATTTTACAGGCCTTTAATCACCTTTGTAAGTATATTCCAAAATATTTAATACTTTTCTTTCTATATTAAAGCTATCATTTTCCTAATTTCTTTCTTGTGTTATGTACCATTGCATATAAAAATGTAACAGATTTTTGGATATTAATTTTGTAGCTTGTCACCTTGCTATATTCATTACTGATTTTAGTAGCTTTTATGTAGTTTTAAAGATATATTGTCACGTCATCTGCAAAAAATTAAAGCTTTACTTCCTTTCCGATTTAGATTCCTTTTATTTCTTGTAGCCAATTGATTGCTATGGGTAAGACCTCCAATATAATGTTAAATACAAGTGTTGAGACTAGACAGCCATGTTCTATTCCTAATCTTAGATGAAATACTTTAAAATTGAAACTACTGAATATGACGTTGGTTGTGGGTGTACCATACATGACTTTTTTTTTAATGTTGAGCTATGTTCCTACCATCCCAACTTTTGGTTAAGTTTTTATCATAAATGGATTCTGAATCTAGATAAATGATTTCTCTGTGTTCATTGATATGATCATATGATTGTTTTCCTTGCTTTTGTTGATATGGTTTATTGCATAATAGATTTACATATGTTGAACCAAATTTGTGTCCCTGGGATAAATCCCAATTTGTCATGATGGATGATTCTTTTGATGTACTGGTGGATTCAGTCTGCCAATATTTTATCAAGATTTATTCATCTATGTTAATTAGAGTCGTTAGTCTATAATTTGCTTTCTTGATAAATTCCCCGACTGCTTTTTGGTATCAATGCAATGTCAGTCTCATAGAAAGTGTTTGGAAGCATTCCTTGTTCTTCAATCATATGGAAAAGTTTAAGAACAGGTATTAATTATTCTCTGAAGGATTGACAAAACTCACTATTAAAGCCAAATGGTCCTGTGTTTTTAATTTTGGGGAGACTTTTGATTACTACTTCAACTTCCTTGCTTGTGATAGTTCTGTTCAGATGTTCTTAGTGGGCTATAGATACATATATAGATAGATCTATCTTTAGATATAGATAAATAGATAGAGTAGCAACTTGCTCTACACATTAAAATAACATCATATGCATAGGTACTCCATTCCTTAGTTATATGTCAAAACACCCTGCTCGCCAACAAGTCACCAAGTGTTCTTCACCATTGTCCAATGGGCTCTGTCACTATATACCTGCCCCGCCATCCCATTACATATTGGTAATCTCATATTGCAAGTGCCCAAGGGTTGGTTTTGTTTCATCTTTCTCTTTGTTTTATCTATTCATGTTCCACCTATGAGTGAAGTCATATGGTAACTATCTTTCTTCTTTTGACTTATTCACTTAATATAATCTCCTACAGATTCATCCATGTTCATTCAAATGACGGAATTTCAACTCTTCTAATGGCTATGTAGTATTCTATTGTATATATGCAACAAATCTTTATCCGTTTATATGGCATTGGACATTTAGATAGTTTCAAAGCCTTAGTTACTGTGAATAGGATTGCGATAAACGTGGGGGTGCATAAATATCTGCAGATTAGTGTTTCCGTATTTTTTGGTAAATACCCAGAAATGGAATGGCAGGATCATATGGGATTTCCATCTTCAACTTTATGAGGAATCTCCAGATTGTTTTCCATAGGGGTTGCATCAATTTGCACTCCTACTAACAATATGAAAGTATTCCCATTTCTCCACATCCTTAACATTTGTTGTTTCCAGACTTTTGGATAATAACCAGTCTCTCAAAGTAAGGTGATATCATTGTTGTTTTAATTTGCCTTTCCCTGATAACTCACAGGAACATCTTTTCATGTGCTTTTAGGCCATCTGTATATTCTCTTCAGAAAAAAAAAAGTTTCACCAATTCCTGTTACAAATTTTTATTGGAATGTCTGTTTTTCTGTTATTTAGTTTTATGATTTCTTTGTCTATTTTAGATATTAAGCCCTTGCCAGAAATGTGAAATGCAAATATCTTCTTCCAGTTAGTAGGTTGCTTTTTGGTTTTGGTGATGCTTTCTTTCACTCTGAAGAAGCAATTTAGTTTGATATAGTCCCAGTTGTTTTTTTTTCTTTTTGTTTAGCTTGATGATTGAGTTGACTCCCTAAAGAACTCTCTACAACTGATGTCATGAGAAGCCTTTACTATGTTGTTTTCCAAAAAGTTTATGGTTTCCTTTCTTATGTCCAACTCTCTAGCCCATTTTTGAGTTAAATTTTGTGAATGGTCTTATAGAGTGGTCTAGCTTAATGCTTTTCAATTGTTCCAACACCATCTATTGAAGAGACTTTGTTTTCCCCATTGTATGCTTTTGGCTCCTTTGTCATAGATTAACTGATGGTATTTGAATAAGTCAGTTTCTGGAGATTCGGTTCTACTTCACTTATCTGTGACTCTTTTATTATTCTAATGCCATACCATTTTGATCACAATTGTTTTATATCATAGCTCAATGTCTGGGATTGTATTCTCTCCTGATTCATTCAAATTTTCTAATAATTGCTTTGGCTGTTTGGGGTCATTTGATGCTTCATAAAATTTTTAACATTTTTTGTTCTATTTCCTAGAAATAAGCCATGGGATTGCATTTAACCTGTATATTGCTTTGGGTAAGATGGTCATTTTAATGATATTGATTCTTCCCAACCATGAATATAGATTGTCTTTCCATCTCTGTGTCCTTCTCTATTACTTTTAAGAAGGACTTGTAGTTTTCATTGTACAGATCTTCTACTTTCTTTGTTAAATATATGCCTGGCTATTTTATCAATTTTTACTTCTATTTTAAATGGTGTGTTTATTGGGGTTTAATTTTCTTTTAGTGATTTTTTTGTGTATAAAAGTGTTACAGATTTTTGTGCATTCATTTTCAATCTTCCACTTCACTATATTCGTTGATGAATTCTAGAAGTTTTCTGACAGAGATTTTAGGGCTTTCAATATATATAAACATGTCACCAGATAATAATGATAGTTTTGCTTCCTTTGATCTAATTTGGATTCACTTTATTTCCTTTTCTTGCTTAATTACTCTAAGACCGCCAGTATGATGTTAAATAGCAGTGGTGTGAGTGGATAGATTTGCTTTGCTCCTGACCTTAGAGAAAGTGCTTTCAATTTTTCACCATTGACGATGATGTTAGAAGTGGATTTGTTGTATATGACCTTTATTATGTTGAGGTGTACCTTCTAGTTCCATTTTATTCAGGGTTTTTATTATGAGTGGTCTATGGATCTTTTAAAAAGTTTTGTCTGCATCTATTGATATGATCATGTATTTTTCTCTTTGCTCTTGTTGATATGGTTTATGACATTAACAGATGTACATATTTTGAACCATCCTTGCATTCCTGGAATAAATTACTCTTGGTCTTGAAGCATGATATTTTGATACATTTTTGGTTTCGGTTTCCTAATATTTTGTTCAGAATTCCTTCATCTATGTCATTAGAGATATTGGGTTATAATAGTGTTTCTTTGTCATGTCTTTATCAGCTTTTGGCATCAATGTGATGTTAGTCTCACAGAAAGTATTTGAGAGTGCTATTATTTTAGAAGAGTTTGAGAGGAATTGCTGCTAATTCTTCTATGAAGGTATGGTAAAACTCATTAGAAAATGCATCTGGGATTTTATTTTTAGAGAGACATTTGATTGCCTCTTCAATTTATTTGCTTGTGATTGGTCTGTTCAGGTTTGCCAGTTCTTACAGGTTCAGTCTTGCTAAGACTGTATTTTTTAAAATCTGCCGAAGTACTCAAGGTTGTTCCCTTTGTTGGCATAAAATTTTACATAGAAGTTTATTATGATGTTTTGAAATTTTGTGGTAACTGTTGCAACTTCACCCTTTTCATTTCTGATTATAGTAATAAGAGATTTGATATCTCTTTTTTTTCTTTGTGAGACTAGACAATAATTTGTAAATTGTGTTTGTTTATTCAGAGAACCAACTTTTGGTTTCATTGATATTCTGAATTGTTTTTTTTATTTTCTATTTAATTTATTTGTGCTCAAATTTTGATTATTTCCTTTCTTCTACTGATTTTTGGCTTTAATCGTTCTTCTTTCTCTAGCTGTTTTGGATGTAGTGTTAGATTGTTTATGTGCAATTTTTCTTGTTTCTTGAGGTGGTCCAGAATTGCGATGAGCATTCCTCTTAGTACTTACTTTTGCTGCATTCCATGGATTCTGGTAGCTCATGTTTTCATTCTCATTTGTCTCTATGTATTTTTTAAGTTCTTTGATTTCCCCCTTTACCCAAGTCATTTAGAAGCATATTATTTAGTTTCTAATTAATTTGGAGTTGTCTAGCTTTTTTATTGTTGATTTCTAGTTTTAAGCCTTTGTGGTCAGAGAAGATGCTTGGTATGATTTAAACATTTGTAACTTTGTTGAGAGATATTTTGTGTCCCAACTTATGACCTATACTTGAGAATTGTTCTATGCACACATGAGAAGAAAGTGAAATCTGTAATGGTTGGATAAAGTGTCTGGTATATGTCTATTAGAACTATCTGTTTCTGGTCTTCATTTAAAGCAGCTGTTTCCCTGTTTATTTTCTTCCTGGTTGATCTGTTCATAGTTCTAAGTGGGTTGCTGAAGTATCCCACTATTACTGTGTTGCTGTCACTGTCTCTTGTGAGATCTAATAATACTTGTTTAAAATATTTTGATCGTGCTTCATTTGGTACATATATGTTAATAAGCAGTATGTCTTCTTGCTGGATTGACCTTCTAATCATATAATTTCCATCTCTGTCTTTTGTTTTGCACTTTAGATGGACGTCTATTTTATTCAATATAAGGATAGGAGTTCCTGCTCTTTTGTTGTGACCATTTAACTCCAAGATGATCTTTCAACTATTGACTTTGAGCTTTTGTTTATCTTTTGAAAGAAGGTGGGTTTCTTGAATTCAGCAGAACTTTAGGTTCTGCTTTTAATTCCATTCAGGCACTCTGTGCCATTTGGTTCATTTAGTCCATTAATGTTTAGGGTGATTATTGATATGCAGGTACTTATTTTCATTTTGTAATGTGTCTTCTGTATGTTGCTCCAGATGATGCCTTTGTTCTTCTCTTTCTCTTCTTATATCAATTGGCTATAGTTATGTTTTGATTGGTTTAATTTTTTTTCTTCTTTGCTTTTTCCTTCAGGATGTATTTAGAGGTTACCCTGAAGTTAGTATTAGCAATTCTATTTTTATTCCTTATTTGTATTTGAAAGCAGATCAGTCTTCCACTCACTCTGTATATCCAGATATTGTTCTCTGCTCTTTCTCTCCACTTTATATATTTGTTCTCTTATTGATTTTAAGTGGGGTTTCTTTATGCTTTAAAGAGTATACTTTAATATATCTTGCTATGTTGATTTTGTAGTGATATATTCCTTTAACTTTTGCTTTTCAGAAAAAGTTTTATCATTTCTTCACTTCTGAATGATAATCTCACAGGGTATGGTATCCTGGGTTAAAAATCTTTTGCTGTCAACACTTTGAATATATTATGCCATTTCCTTCTTGCCTGCAGAGCTTAAGTTGAGAAATGTACTGACAATCTTATGGGGATTCCTTTGTATATGACATGTTTATCTCTGTCTGCTATTAAGAATATTTAGACTGTATTTTTGACATTTTGATGACAATGTGTCCAGATGTAGTTCTTTTTGGGCTTATTTTGTTAGGAAGTCTTTGAACTTCCTGGGTGTGGAGGCTTGCTTCATTCTTCAGCTTGAGGAATTTCTCATCAATTATTTCTTCAAATACAGTTTCTGCCACCCCCTTTCCTCTTTTCTCCTTCTGGAACCCCTGTTGTGTGAATGTTGTTCCTTCTGATGTTATTCCAAAGGTCTGGAATGCTGTTTTCATTTCTTTAGATTGATATCTTTGCTGGTTTGCTTGAGTAAGTTCCTCTGTTCTATCTTCTAGATGGCTGATTCTACTGAGAGCTTCATCCATTCTATTTTTGAGCCCCTTTATTGATGACTTTGGTTCAGCTATCATATTCTTCATTTTTTCCATCTTTCTTCATTTTTTTTCTTTTTTGATCTTCTCTTTCATTCCCTCTATTGTTTTCTGGATGCCCATGAGTGTGTTAATCACTGTTACTCTACATTCATCTTCAGGTATTTTGCGTTTGTCTGCTATATTCAGATTTTCCCCTGGGTTTTTGATTGGATCCATCATTTTACGTTTATTTCTCTGTGTCTTCGCTCTGTTCATCATTTTGTTTATATTTCTGTGGGTTTGGTTTCCCTGAAGTAATGGAATTGTGTTCGGTGATTACCTTGTTGCTAGCCCACAATTGACTATAAGGCCATAGTTCCGCCCCTACACATTAGGGGGGGGTGTTACCAGGTGACATTTAGGTTTAGTCCCTTCAGGAAGAACACCTTTTTCCTTAATCCTAGGGGCAGGATATCTGGTGGGTGGATCCTGAGATGTCATAGCAAAGTGGTTGTGGATGGCAGGGGTAGGGCATTTCCATAAATAGGCTTTGATTATGGCAGAGATCAGTGTAATCTCACTGTGAGAACTCCAGCTCAGTCCCTGGAGTACCGATTCTCCTTCCATTGTGCGCTGACAGTGTCCCCCAATTCCACACCCCAGGCCCTCTGGGCAAGCTCTTCACTGCTTCTGTAGCAGCTCCCCAGGTGGTTTGTTTCTTCCTGCAGTTCCACCCACTGTTTGACTATAAAATTGTCTTCCAACAATTGACTTTGAGTGTCAGTTATCTTTTAAATGTACGTGAGTCTCTTGAATCTAGCAGAAAGTTGGGTTATGATTTTTAATCCATTAGGGCACAATATAGCTTTTGATTTGTGAGTTCAATCCATTAGTATTTAGTGTGATTCTTGATATGCAACTGTTTATTGTCATTCTGTTAATTATTTAGTGTGGTATTGTAGTTAGTACCTTTGTTCTTCTTTCTTAGGTGCCAAAGCATTTGTGTTGTGCTTGGTTTCCATTTTTAATTTTATTGTTTTTTTCTTGAAATTATATTTTGAGCTTATACTTGGTTTTACATAGAATTTTTTAATCATATAGTTGCTTTATTTGAAGCAAGTTTGTTTTCAGCTCATTCTAGCAGTTCACATTTTTGCTATCCTCTTCCCCACATATATATTTTAATATCTTGTTGCTTTAAAGTGAAGTTTCTTTTTATTTCATAGAACTTACTTTAGGGTTTCTTGTAAAGCTGGTTTCATGAAGATGCATTTTACTTTGCTCTAAAGCTCATTGTAATTCAATTGTAAGAATTCATCTAGCAGGGTATATTAACTTTAGTTGGAAGTATTTTTCTTTCAGCACTTTGAAAATATCATGCAATTCACTTCCGATTTACAATGTTTCATTTAAGAAAATCTACAAAGTCTTATGGGAGCTCTTTCTGTGTAACTCATTTTTCTTGAACTGCTTTTGAGATTCTTTTTATCACGTAGTTTTGTCATTTTAATTATTATGTGTCTTGGTGCAGTTCTTTTTGGGTATTCTTTGTTTGGGACTCTTTGATCTTCCTGGGTCTGCATGTTTGCTTCCTTCTCACACTAAGGAAGTTATCAGATAGTATTTTTTTGCAAAGCAATTTCTGCCCCTTCTTTCTCATCCTTCTTGGATCCCAGTGATATGAATGTTATTTCTTTTGATATTGTCCCATATGTCTCATATGTTCTATTCCTTACTTTTAATTTCTTTTCTCTTTTTGATTCTGCCTGAGTACATCTTATTGCCCTATGTTCTAGCTCACTGATTCTTCCGACCTACTATTAAGATCCTCTATGGTATATTTAATCTCAGCCACTGCATTTTTTAGAACATTAAATTTGTTTGGAACTTCTTATTTTCTTTATCTTTGAGGTTCTCTTTTTATTCTTTGTTTTCTTGATTTTGGTGATCATTGTTAAAGTTTTTGCTTTGAAGTTCTCATTAGGTAATTTACTGAGGTATCCTGCATTAAGATTTTCCCCTATGGCTTTTTCCTATTATTTTAAATATATTTACTTTATTTTCCATCTGTTTATCTTTATTTATTTATTGTTATAGGTTAGACTTCCTTGATGCAAATGTCCTATGTTAGGGTAACAAATTGCACAGAATAGACCTAAAAATTGGACTGGAATGTTGGACTTACTTTAGTTGTGTGATATAAACACTCCAGATTTGTTAAAGTTCTAAGTGAATACTATTTTATAATCTGATAGTCCAACCTACATGGTTGGAGTTGAAATAATGAATGCATATGATTCCCCAAGACTCATTGGCATAAACAAGAAAGCCCCAGGCAAGAGATCCAAGAGTTGTATGTTCAGTCTACATGCAGGTCATGGTCCCAACAGAGCCTGCAGAACAGAGAGAGACGGGAACTGATCTCACTGGAGTATACTCACTACTAAAAGTCCCTTAGTCCTCCAGAGGTGTGGCAGTCCTAGCAAGGAGTGTAAACAAGGCCTGGGTAGAATTTCAGGAAGCACCAGACAAATAGAAAGCTATTTGACTGTAATTCCTGAATGGTGGGAGCTGCCATTTTAATGGAATTTTTGTAAGTATTTTTCATTTGAGAGGTGTTAAATGGAATAAACTTTGTTGGGAATTGGTCACTTATCTGTATGGATGCTGCTGAATTGACTGCCAAATATTTGTTTTTCGGTTGTGCTGTGAGGATGAGACGATCTTGAGATCTTAATATTCTTCCATCTTGGAACCAGTTCACTAAACTTTTCTTCATCTGGCTTTTCTCAGGGATTTTTTTATTATCTTTGACTTTTTGAAAATAGAATGCCTGTGTTAATTCTTCTTTCTATTATATCTGCCCTACCTTTCTCTTCCCTTTCCTTCCTACTTTATTTTTTTTTATTTTTTTTCTTTCGGTATTTTTCAGGCTTTCCATTGTGTAACATTCCTGGAACTGTGGATGGCATCTGACATGAATATGTGGAAATTCTTAGTCATCATTTTTCTTAATTTTTTTCTCTTTTTTTCCTATCACTTTTTCTTGTGGTATGCTCATTATGTATATGTGTCATCTTTTGTAGTAATCTCACAGGGTTTGGTTATTCTGTCATTAAAAATATATTTGTTATTTTTGCTTTTCTGTTTTGAAGATTTATTTAGATATTCTAAAGCTCAGAGATATGCTCTTAAAGTGTGCCTAGACTACTCAAATAAAAGATAGTCTTTACTTTTTTCATCTTCACAATTTTCATCATTCTCTCTATATATACATATTATAAATTGTTCTCTTTTCTGTAAAACTTTGTTTTTAATTTGATTTATATTGAAGTATACTTGATATACAGCATTATTTAACGTTTAGGTATACAAGATCTTAAATTGTATACATTAAGGAGTGATTATTATAATTAGTCTACTCACTATCATTCTCATCAACTTATAAATTTTCAACGACAGTATTTATTATAGCCCTAATGTCTTGCATTGTATGTATTTGACTTATTTATTTGTAACTGGAAATTCGTACCTCTTGATTGATCCTCTTTACCTATTTGCCAGTCCTAAATGTTTACCTGTGAACATTATCAATATGGTGTCTGTATCTATGCTTTCAATTTTAATGTATTTTTAGCTTTTATATATAAATAAAATCATGTGATTTTTTTTCCCTTCCTCTGATTTATTTCATTTAGCATAATACCTTTAAGATCCACCCATGCTTTCACAAAGCATAATATTTCTTTATTTTTCAGGGTTAAGTAGTCATAAATTAATTGTATATGTATATATTTATTATGATTCATTGCTCTATGACTGCTTATATTCCAATACCATACTATTTTGATTGCTATAAATTTGCAATATAGTTTGAACTTAAAAAGTGTGATGCCTCTAGTTATTTTTCTGTGTCAAGTTTGCAGTGGCTATTTGGAACCTTGTGTTCTTTCATGCACATTTTTTAAGGATTTTTATTCTATTTCTGTAAAAAAGCATAGAAATTCTGATAGAGATTGCACTGAACATATAGATTTCCTTGTGAAATATGGACATTCAACAATATTAATTTTTTAATACCATGCTGCTGCTTTTGGATAGAATACTCTGTATATACTTATTAAGTTAATCTATTCTAATGTGTCATTTAATCTCAGTATTTCCTTATTGATTTTATGCCTTGATTATCTGTCCATAAATATATGTGGATTATTAAAGCACCCTACAGTTATGAATTACTGCATATTTTTCCTTTAATTCCATTAACATTTGATGAATAAAGTTAGGCTTTTCTATGTTTGGTGCATAAATATTTATAACTTATACCTTTTTGTATTCATCTCTTTATCAATACGAACTGCTCTTCTTTGTCTTTTTTATGGTCTTGGTTTTGAAGTCTATTTTTTCTGATATAAGTGTGGTCAGGCCAGATCTCTTTTCAATTCAATTTGCATGGATTACATTTTTTTATCCTTTCACTTTTAGTTTGTGTGTGTTTTTACTGCTGAAGTAGGTATTTTGTAGCCGGCATATGTATTAGCCTATTTTGCCTTTCAACCACTTTGTATTTTATTTGGAGAATTAAGTCCATTTACATTTAAATAGAGCTGTTCAGGACTGGCTCCATAATAGCAAACTCATAAGATTTTGAGCTCGTCCTCTCTCTACAGTCACAACAAAACTATATCCATGTAATAACTACACTTTGAAAAGCAAGGCACCTGAGGGACCAGCTTCTCCACAATTAAATGATAGAATACATCAAAAAGGGTAAGAAAAGTTGAGATAACATCTCAGTACAAATGTCACCTGGTACAACTACCCTTGGGTTTGGAGGGAGCAGTGTTAGCAAACTTTTCTGTGGGGCTTAAGGAATGCTCTCACATCAGGTGAGACCACAACTAGGAACTGTACCTGAAAGGTTGTAGAAAAATGAGAGACTTTCCTTAAGAGAACAATAGGACTCTAGGGAGCAGAAATCTCAGTACAGTGAGCAAAGGGAGATAATAGTTGAAGTATGCACAGATGTAATTGAGGATTCTCACATCTTTAACCAAAAACTTCATTTGTGGGGATTAAGAAGCACGGTTAGCTGCCCCATAAATGCATGGTGATGAACATACTCTCCAGACTTTCCTTTATCTGTAAGATGCTATCACTGGCAGCCATCATGTTTCAGTCAGGTTAAGGGCTCCAAATGCTTCACCCCTCCACCATCTGTTTACTTTTGGTGTTGAACTGTTCATTCTCTTAGTTGCCAAGAAGCTTCCACCCACAGTATCAATAGGAAACTAGGCCCACAACCTTCGCAAAGGTAAGTTAGCACTTTTATACAAATCTAAATTTGTGGATATTTTGGCAAATCTCTTAGAGAAGGCCTCTACCAAGTTCCATGCTCTATTAAACAACTGCCTTTGCTTTACCTGGGCTACTGCTAACCAGTTCTTGCATATCTGTGCATCAGTTGCACACTAATGCAGCCAGAACACCTACTACCTGGGCCCCAGGGATTGCTGGATATGGCTCCCTGCTGGGGATTCAGTAAAGTTAGACTATTTAGAGATATTCATGTAGGAAAGTACTGTTTGTAGCAATATAATCTTGAGGTTCCCAGAAGTTACCCAAAACCCTATCAACAGTAACCTCATTTGGGAGAGTAGTCTATATGTCTCCAGAACCCACCAATCCTGGGACTCTCTCCACCAGCCTAAATGATCATGCTGTTGAGACTGAAATCTTGTTTTCTTAAGAAAGGGTTCAAATTTACAGCTAGACTGTAGCTGAGGCAAAAGTTATGGCCCAAGTCTGCAAATAAATTATTAGGTAAGCACTTTTAATCCACTGCCTTCAATCCAATTTTAAAGACTGTCTCAGGACACTAACCATGCTGACTCTAGAGTTCTCATCATTCTGATAAGTACAAAAGTTTTAGGTTATACAATATCAAAAATATCTTCATGGGTCAATTGCCTAGGTCTATATTCTGTAACCTGTTGCCATAATGCAAGACCATTTTATCAGGCAGAAAAAGAAAGTAATACAGCCTGACTCATATAAACAAGCACAGAGCATCAAATAAAATTAAGAGAAATAAAAAGGCAATTGATTCACCAAAACAAAATGTTAGAGAATAAGCAAAATGCAAGAGAAGTAAACTTTCTAAGTAAGATTTCAAAGTGACAGTCTTAATCATCTAAGATCAGAGAAACAGTTGTGAGCTGCAACAAAGAGAAAATAATACATGAGAAAATTCTAAATGAATTTAATATTTTTAAAGAATGCAGTACCTAAAACAAGCAAACAAAAATGCAATAGAGAAATATCACAGTACAATGGAGGAAGCATCCAAAAAAAAATAATGAGATAGATATAGAGCAATTGAAAGTACTTAAGAACAACTAAGAAAAAAATGAATTGAAAGAAAGAAATGCAGCATTAAAACTTATGGAATAAGATCAAGTGAAACAACATTAACATCATAAGGGTTCCAGAAGAAGAAACATAGAAAGAAATAGGACAGAAATCTTATATAAAATAATAATAGCTGGCCTGGGGAAGGAATCAGACATCTGATCCAGGAAGTTCAAGGAGTTCCAATCAAAATACATCCAAATAGACATACACCAAGTCACATTGGAATCATAATGATAAAAATCTTAGAGATCATTTCAAAAACAGCTAGATAAAAATAAATCACAAAGAAATGTTCTCCCATAAGACAATCTGTGTATTTCTTAGCAGAAATCTTATCAGAAGAGAATAGTGCAATATTGGGGAAGTATTGAAAGAAAAATGATTTCAAACCAAGAATAATCTAGCCTTCTATATTATCACATGCAATTTAAAGAATGATTAAGAGATTTACATATAAGCCAAAGAGAAAGTAAATATCATCACTAAACCAGATTTGTAATAAATACTGATGGGATATCTAAAAAATGAAAATAAATTTCACTTGGAAGCAGTGAGACATGAAAAAATACAATATGTTGTTAGGAGGAGAGTAAAACTGCTAGATATTAGAATGAGCTTGATAGTAATTTGCTTTCAAGTTTATGAAAGTTTGTAAACAGAGAAACATTTACATATGAGGATAACCTGAATATACAGATACATTAAAAATAAAAATAAAAATATATATAAAGAAACCCAATACAACATATAAAAGAAGCTACTGAAGCATAAGAGAAGAGAATATGAAATGAATAAATGTACAAAGACAGTTGACAAAAATCACAGAGAACAAATAAAAGGGCAATTTACAGGCACTTATCAATAGTCACCTTAAAAGTTGTGGGATTAAACTCTGTAGTCAAAAATAAATACACTGTGAAAATTGATTTGTTTAAAGCTCAACTTTCTGTTGTACACAGTAAATTACCTAATCTCTAAAGAGGAATGTAGACACAAAGTAAAATTTACAGTATAATTCACAATCATATGGTAACTAAAAAGGGCAGGGACAGTCATATGTATATCAGATAAAATAAACTTCCAACTAAAGAAGCAAACAAAGACAGATGAACATTTTATAATGATGAATGGCTTAACCAAGCAAATACAACACTTATTAATAGTTGTGCAACAAAGAAGGGGGCATTACAATGTTTAAGCAGCTATTAACTAAACTCAAGAGAGACAGTGATAAGTGACAGCAACACAATCATAGCAGAAGACTTTAACATTTATAAAAATGGGCATATCAACCAGGCAGAAACTTAATAAGAAAACAACAGTCTTAAATGACAAATTAGAACAGAGGGGTTTAATAGACATTTACAGAACACTCCACCCACCAATAACAGAATTCACATTTGTCCCAAGTTCTCAAGGATTACTTTCAAGGATACTCTGAATGTTGTGGCAAAAAAAAATTAGTATAAATTTTAGAAAGGGAGAAATCATATCAAGTAACTTTTCTGATCATATGCCATAAAACTAGATCAAATTAAAATGAAAGCTGTAAAATCCCAGAGTATGTGGAAACTGAACAACATTTTCTGAATGACTATGGGGGAGAAAAGTTAATCAAAGAACAAATTAAAAAATACTTTGAGACAAACAAGAATCAGGACAAAACTCAAAAGATCTTATGTGATGTAGCAAATACTATTCCAAGGGAATTTAAAGCAATATAAGTGTACATCAAGAAACAAGAAAAATCTCAAATAGACAATCTAAACAGACTCCAAAACAAATAGAAAAATAATAGTTGAAGTAAAAAATCAGTGGAAGAAATTAAACAATAAAATTGAACACAAATAAATGAAATAGTAATAAAAACACTTCAGAAGATCAAACAAATCATATGCTAAGTCTTAGAAAAGTTAAATAAATGTACTTTGCTAAACTCACTAAGTAAAAGGAGAGAAAACTCAAATAACTAGTATCATAAGTGAAAGAGCAGTTACAATAGATTCCTAAGAAACACAAAGCCTTTTAAAGAATTTTAAAAGAATATTATGAACAGACACACACAATCTAGAAGACATGGATAGACAATCTATCCATGACAATTAGAAGACATGGACAAATTATTAGAATCATAAAGCTCACCATGGCAGAATCGAAAGAAATAGTAAATCTGAACTGACTTATCACAAACAAATATAACTGAAACAATAATAAAAATCTTCCAACATATAAAAGCTCAGGACCACAGGCTTTACTAGTGATTCTTATGAGTGTTCAAAGTTGTATTAAAATATATTCTCAAATCCTACCAAAACATTGAAAAATAAGGAATTCTACCAATCACATTCAACAAAACCAAACTACACTGATATCAAAAGCAGACAAGGACATCACAAAGAAAGAATATTATGGACCAGTATCTCTGATGATCAATTATACACAAATTCTCAAAATATTAGCAAATAAAATTCAACAACATTTGAAAAGGATTATTTATATATCATAATACAATGAAATTTGTCTTAAGGATACAAATATTTTCATCCTATGCAAATATATTCATGTAATATCTACATCATCAAACATAAGGATCAAATCATATCATGTCAACAAGTCAGATGAAGTGTGCAATGAGATTAAGTACCCATTTATGCTAACAATTTAATAAATGGTGATAGAAGAATCTATAAAGGCCATATACAATAAACCAAAGCTAGTGTTGTACTCATTGTTGAAAAGCAGAAAATCTTTCCGCTAAAATCAGCAACAAGATATGGTTGCCCATTCTCATCACCCATTACTAATCAGCAGCTGTTGGATTCCTTAAGCAGAGTATTTAGTCAAGGAGAAGAAATAAATGCAATCCACATTGGAAAAGAATTAAAACCATTGCTATTTTTAGATAACAAGATAATATACATAGAAAAAGCTGAGATTCTACCAAAAGGTATTAGAATTAATAAAAACACATTAAAGTGATGTGCTAAAAATTAATATGCAAAATTCTATTGCATTTTATATGCAAACAATGAAATAGAAGAAAAAGAAGTTAAGAAAATAATTGTAACTGAAAGAAAACAGTTAAGTATATTAGAGTAATCTAAACAAAGGAGGTGAAATACATTCCAAAAATTATGACATTGTTAAAGAAACAGAAGGAAACACAAAGAGACAGAATGATATCCCATGTTCATAGTTTGGAAGAATAATATTGTCAATATAATATCTTGCCTAAAGCAACAAAAGAATTTAATGCAATCCCTATAATGTTTCAATGACAATTTCCAAGGAAATAGAACATTAAAAATGGATCAAATCACCATAAAAGACTCCAAATAACCAAAGTAAACATGAGAAAATATAACAGAAATGGAAGTTTAGCACTGTTTGATTTCATACTGTATTACAAAGTGATAATAATCAAAACTGTGTGGTTGGAATAAAAACAGATTACAGATCAGTGAAATAAAATTGAGTCCCTATAAATAAACTCACAAGTATATGGTTAATTTAGGATAAATTTGTCAGGAGAATAAAATGGAGAAATGAAAGCCTTCAAAAAAATCCTGGGAAAATTGAAGAGGTACAAGTAAAAGTGCAAAATTAGACCACTCCCTAACACAATACACAAAACATTAACTGAAACATTGATTAGAGACTTGGATGTTAGACCGAAAACTGTGAAATATATAGAAGAAAACTTTGGCATATTCCCTGACATTAACCTTAGAGATGTCTTTGAGGGCTCAATTTCCATGGCAAAGAAAACAATAACAAAAATAAATAAACATGACTACATGAAACCAAAAAGTATCTTCACTGCCAAAGAAGCTACTATGCAAATGACATGACAGCCAACTGAATGGGAGACAATAAGATATATAAAGAACTAAACAACTCAACAACTGAAGAACACAATCACAAAAAAAAAAACCCAAACACACAAGCACATAAAAAAGTTCTCATTAAGATTTATTAGGGAAATGCAAAACAAAACCACAATAAAATATCACCTCATACTTGCGGGAATGGTCTATATAAAAATGTCTAGTAACAATAAATGTTGGCAAGCGTTTTAAAAAAGGAAAACCTCATACCTCATCCTGTCAGTAGAAGTGTAAGTTGGTGCAGCAACTTTGAAAATCTATGAGGAATTTCTTCAAAATGTTACCACATTAAAAGTAAAATTACATTACTATCCAGAAATTCCATTTCTACATATTTCTCTGAAGAATATATAAGCACTAATTTGTAAAAATATATGCACTCATATTAATTGCAGCACTATTCATACTAATAAAAAATGGAAACAACGTAAGTGGATAAATAATTTGGATAAATAATTTGTGGTATATATACATAATGGAAAACTTCTCAAGTATTAGAAAATATGAAATCTTGCCATTTGTCACAAGAATAAAACTAAAGGATATTATGATAAGTGAAATAAAACAGAGGTAGATAAACAAATGTCAGATGACCTCATTTATAGGTGATATTTAAAAACATAAAGCAAATTAACGGTTTAAAAAAACCCAAACTAACCCTTGAACACTGACAAAAGAATTGAACTTACTATAGAGTAAGTGAAGTGGGTTAATAGAGCAACAGGAAGTGGTTTAAACATTTCAAATATTTTTATTAATTTCACAATATAAAAATGAGTGGACAGATTGTGCATTCTGATATAAAAGAAGCTGACAAAAGTTTGGAGACTCTAGATAAGCTGATTATGGAGAAAAATTGCATTACAGAGAAAAACTTCAATATGGATGAAAATTCCCTATTCTGAAAGCTGATACCTGAGTGGGCTTTCATTCTTATGTAGGCCAAATCAATGTGAAATTAATTAATTAAAGGGGATTAGTATGTTACTATAACATCACAGTGCCCTTATATAGGTTTGATTTAAATGGAATTCGTATCTTGGATTCCATGTGTCTTGTACTGATAATTGGTGACTGTTTCATTCTGCTAAAGGAATTCTACACAATTTAATTTGGACTTTAACAGATTGGATTCTGAAGAATTACAAAGTAAATCAACTGATACATGAGAACAATGAAATATGGATATGAAATTATCTGTTTCCTCCAATTTGGGGTATCTTTTGGTGACAGAGAAACCTATGGAGATGACAAACATGCTACAAAGTGATAAATTGACTCAAAGGGGCTTGATAAACCACACCAATACTCCCAGGTCTGAAGGAGAAAAATGTTTATTTCTAGAAGATGCCAAAAGGGACTGATAACCAGAAATCATGGGCATTCTTGCCTCTAACAATCTGAGACTATCTTAGAAAAACAGGGGGCCCAAGACCTTGGGGAGATGCTACTCATAGGAAACCTCCCCTATAAGCAACACACATTCAGATCAAAATCATATTTTCCATAGTACTTTCAGTTATTAGGAAAATATATGGGTAACTTTTCACTTCCTTTTGCTGTGTCTTTCAAAATTGACTGCCACTAATGATTAGTCAATAAATTTAACTTTATGCTCAGAAATGTGGAATAATGTCCTTTGCTATTCACACATGTACAAATTTAAAGAGCTAGAAACAAAAAAGGTGGGGCAGCTTTTGCTTCTCTCTAATTTAATTAGTAGGAGAAAATACTGAGGATTCAATTCATGGTGTGTGGCACGACTTTTGGTGTGGAAATGTGTCTATTCTCCTTTCCAGGTTGGAGATTCAGGTTCTAGGTATTGCCATCATCTCCATAGTTTTGTTTTGAGTTTTGATTCTCATTTTTTTTGTTTGTTTATTTTTTGTTTCCTGTAATGAGATGCTGTTGTGTGTGATGTTAGCAGAAGGAAAAGTGCTGTAAAGGCTATTGCAAAGGAAGTCTTTGAAAACAAAATATGCAGTTAATGAGTAGACATAGGTCAAACCTTTAAAAATTCTTAGGGTGTGTTACCTAAAAAGAAAATTTCTATGACAGTATAAGTTTAACACTAGTCAATCACAAGCAAAATTCATGCAATGAGAGGTACACAGTAAAACACAACCCTTAAACTTCAATAGTAAAATGTCTTTTTTGCTATATTATTGGCTCCAAAAGAATCAAGTCTTACATAAATGGTGCATATGGGCTGCTTGATTTGCCATGTTTTATACAAGGAGTAAAGGTCTGTAGATATTTGATTTAACTATAAAAACTATTAGTGGTTGGATCGAATATAGGATTGAATATAGGAATATAGAATATAAGATTGGAAAAGATTATAAGTGAAACATTTTGGAGAACTCTCAATTTAAATTTGTCTCATTGGCACTTAAAAACATTAAGTGGAAAAGGAAGGAAAAACAATATGTTCATATTTATAGTTGCAGAGAAAGCATTTGACAATTTTCAGCATCCTTTTATGATATTCCGCAGAAAATTTGGAAAGACCATACCTTTGTGACTGGAGGTTTTTTTCCTAGTCTTTTAATTTTTGTGTTGTAATTTTAGACCTGTGGATCCTAACATTCCCATAAGAAAGAATTTAAGTGAGGCACAGTTATGTGGGAAAAAATGGTATGAAAGTAGTATACTTTTAGGACAAGAGAGTGGGTCATCCCAAACAGGAATGACCCCTGATGTTCCTTTTTTGCTTTTTAAAATGTTCCTTGTTTTTATTTTTTATTTTTTGTCTCGCTACTTTGTATTGGGAATTTGACATTTGTGAGTTCTGCACTGCTGATTATATAACGAATTCTGATCTACGCACGTGCTATTTCATAATTTTATGCATATGTTATTTCATAATTTGGGGGTTTGCCCACTAGGGGAGTCAAAACCACAATGGAAATTTAATGTTAATTATATTAATGATGGCAGGGCTATTTAAGGTTCCTTTTGGGACTTTATCCTACATGCTCCCACTTTTGGTTTATCCCAGTTTCTTCTTGGTTTCCTGTTTAAGTGGGAGTTGCTGAGCACAAACCCTGTCAGCCTGGAGGATTAGAGGAGGACTTTTGATAAACCATACATGAGTGTAGACACTAGAATACTCTAGGTATTTTGGTTTTGGGAATTATTTTCTGCTGGCTTGTGGTGATGACCATTATATTTTGGGGTTTTATGTTTTGCATTTTTGTTGGGAACAGTCCTAGGCATGGGAAATTCTAAAGGGCCATAATAGTAGCAGGTATTTATTGTTGACAAATGTTGATAACAGGGCTTATTTGTAAATTAATTAGAGGCTAGAAGAAATGCATCTTACCAACAGATTTTTTAATTTGAAGCCAAATATTAACAACAACAAAATGATTAATGGTCCCAAAAGAGCAAGTAGTTACATAATTGAAGGTAAGTGGCTCTATAGTTTTCTAAAGTTTGAAAGAAGATATTCCTCCCTATTGAATGTAGTCACTTGACCTGCTAATATATTATAGATTTCTATTTTTTAATGCATCCAGAATTTATATATACGTGCATATATATTATTTATGGTTTTACTTATGGTAACATACACTTCATCTTGCTCTGTTAAGAGATAATGTAGAGTCAAGGTGCTATTCATGGCTATGTTTGTTATTAGGAGATTTTGATAACCAGTCCACGTTGTTTCCTCTGGCAAAAATAATTTTCTAGGTTAGCACTTAAGTTTTTTGAGGGTAGTTTTATGTATTCCTTATCTTATTTTAAAGATTGCTCCAATTCATGCCAGGGTTAATTCAATAGTACATTTTCATAAGAAGTGGAAAGAATAAGAATGATTATATGCGTGAATATTATTTGGGACAATTAAATGTATTATGCAATTCCTCAAGTGCCATTTATTATTTATAGACAAATATGCAGTAAAGAGTGGTTCCAGGAAATGATTTTTTCCCTCTATGAATGATAGCGGTCTGTCTTACAGCTTTTATGTGGTATAGAAAATAATAACACTTTGGGGCACAGAAGTGGCAGGTGCATTTACTATTTGAATAATTTATGCCTGTAGAAATGTTGATTGTATTGTGAGGAGACAGTTATGGAAGTTTTCATGGAAATGTTTGGAGGAAAGGTGCTTCCATGATAGTCATTCTTTTAGCCTGGTGGGAGTAACAAAATCTACTGGTTCTGTTAGAAGCAATATAGACTACTTGAGTGCTAGGTAGTAAATCTGTTTTCTGTTTTGAGGCTTGAGTAGCCCATTTGAGTGTTATAAGACACATAATGTTTGGTTATATTTTTATTACTGTATAAAATACCTGCAGTGTATTTTTGTGTGTGTGAATTTTCTATGTGTAAACTTTGTAAGACCAAGAAGATACTCCATTAGTATACAGTTAAGTATGGGATCTGTGTATATAGAGTATTTTGTTACATGATTTCTAAGACTGAGTGTGTCATTTTTTGAAATTTTATGGGACTGGTATTTATTACTAAATGTATAAATGAATTTTGGGGATGTTTTAAAACTAAAGGGGATCATTTTTTAAAGTTTAATCTTTGATAAGAAACTGAGGTTTAAGTTGGTTTGAAAGCTCCCATATGAAATGGAAAGATTAACTTTTTTTGTAATTACTAAGGATTGAAGTTTATTGCAGTTTAGTGAAATGTAAGGAGTTGTTTAAGGCAGTAGGACTGACATGACAGATTCAGTAGTTGGACATATTGCTTTCTTGTACTATAGTTTAAGAGAGTTGCAATAAGATAATCAGTTCACTTTGACTCATTGAATATGTGAATTCAAAGTAACTGAGTGAAGGAGACAGAACAGATAAGTTAATTTTATTTTGTAGTTTTGTTATTTGCATGTTTTTGGAAGAGATATTTAAGATTTGTATTGGCCTATAGTTGTATTTAGTACGACTATCTGGGTTCTTCTGAGTACTGTGTTTTTCCCCCTTGTCCAAGATTTGATTCTGGTATGGTGAATTCAGCAGAAAATTTGTAGTACGTTAATGAATGAAGGAGTGGACTGAAGGGGAAGGAGAAAGGATTCTTGCATAATGGGCCCATGGTGTTTTTGCTAGAATTGTTTTGATACATTTTAACTAATGCTTAAAATTTTAGGCTGATGCAAAGGCTTTAGGTGTGCTGATGAGGATAAGAAGAAAACCTACCCTCTATATTTCTTAAGGGTTTATTTAAAATTGGCTGGAAGTGAGAATTTGTGTTAAAAGGGAGCAGCATTAGTTAATACAACCATTTGAACAATGACAGTTCTTCCAATCCATGCACATGGAATATCTTGCTATTTATTTGTGTCATCTTCCAATTCTTTCCACCTTAGAGTATTCAGTGTATAGGTCATTCACTTTTTCTGTTATTTTTTCTAAGCTATTTTATTCCTTTTGATGCAATTGTAAATGGGATCATTTTCCTGAGTACACACTGGGCATTTTTGTCACTTTCATATGGAAATGCAACAGATTTTTTAATATTACTTTTGTAACCTGTCACTTTAAGTATTAGTTTATTATTTCTAGCAACTCTTTACTTCAGTCTTCTAATTTTCTCTATATTATCATGCCATCTGAAAATAGTAATTGTTTCCACTTTTTCCTTCCCAATTTGGGTAACTTTTATAGTTTTTTCTTGTCTGATTACACTGGTCAGTACTTGCAAAACTATTACATATTACTGGTGAGAGTGAATATATTTACCTTGTTTCTGATCACAAAGGAAAAGCTTTCAATTTTTCTACATTGAGTATAATGTTGACTGTGGGTTTGTCATATATAGATTTTATTATACTGAAGTACATTCAAGGATCTTTGGCAGAGCCAAGGGATGGAATTATAAACCCTAAAGTAACACCTTATATTTTAGCTAAAAAGAGATGTAAGGGTTTATTTATTTGAGGCAAGACTAAGACTGGGGTCTATAGTAGGGAGTATTTTGGGTATTTAAAGGACTGTTGTTTGGGTTTTTTTAATTTAATTTAATTTTATGGTAGAGGTTCTAATTTCTCCTTTCCTCAAAGGATGGTATATAGACTCTATGTTATTGTCCCATACTGTGGGGTTTATAACTGGCAGCAACCTGAAAGTTCTAAAATGACATTTACTTGTTATCAGATGAGAGTTCTAAAATTGTGAATTCTTTTTGGAACAATTAGTTCCTTTCTTGGGATAAGAATTAATCCCAGGAAGGAAACTTTTTGCTTATCTATTTGGTGTTTTGTTTTCAACACCTAATAGTCATGATTACGAGGAGATTAAAGGTTTGTACAGTTTGGTTTTTGGTTGATTCAAGAGTGGACAAACAGATTAGGATACTATTCACATATTGTGAAAGTATCCCTTTATCAAGTGTAAGTACTGGTAAATTTCTCCTTAAGGCCTGTCCAAATAGGTGGAGGAGGGGGAGGGACTGTTTTCAAACATCTGCAGCACTGTCAGTTTACCAGCTTAGTTGGCATGGATTTTCACTTCTCCCAACCCATTTAAACATGAAGTACTGTGCAGATGTTGTTACAGGAATACAGAAGAAAGTGTTATGTAAGTCCAGGACTAAACCATTTAGTATTTGGTGACATTTTTCCTATTAAAGTGTAGGAATTAGGCACCACTGGATGGATGAGGACAACTGCTTTATGTATTGTCCTTATATTCTTGAGTTGATTCTCCAGTTGTTTTTTTCTGTTTTTTGTTATGTTTTGTTATTTTTTTTTGTTGTTGTTGTTTTTGCAGTTTAAATGGGGGTTTTGTAAGGTAACAGGGCTTTAACCATTCATAAAGTAAAAATGTTTCAAGTTAAATACTGAAAACTTCTTATGGTTTTTGTTTTGAGGAATATTGTTTGTGGTTGCTAAAATATGAAGGATTCTTTGGGGAAAATTTCCATCGAGATTGTCATCTGACTTTTTCTGAAATGCCTATATTCCATACTTGGAGGTTTACATTTAATTTCATCCATTTTTTTTTGCTTCCCTTTCAATTGCTTCCAACACCCCTGAGAAACCCAGTTGTAGGGAGATTCAAGGGACTGCTAGGAGAGTAAGTTGATTGTCCATTTTGGCTAATATGTTGTGTTCCTACAGAGGAGTGGGAAATTTTATTATTACTCAAAGGGGTGGGAAAATATTTATTGATCCCAAGGACAGTTGAGGGGAGGTACAAATTGTTGATTCATGAGAGTTCTGCTGAACCCAATTGCTTTGCAGGACTTAAAGGAAAGTTCCCAAGAATAGAAGGGTCAAGATAAAGTAGGAGCTCGCTTCAGTATTTAAAAGGAAAGATATAGTTTTAACTGCCACATTCATTGTTACCCTTGAATTTATCCCATAGATGACAATGACTTAGCCAGGAGCTGGCCAGGTTTTAGGGTTCCTTTATTTAATGGTGGTTATTTGATGGGAAGCAGGTTTGGACACTCTTTGCCCATCAGGCAGTCCTCTTCCAATGATCTTGCTTTCTATACTATGAACAAGGATGGAAGGGACTCTTTGAAGGGAAACTCATTTTCAGTGTTCTGGTTTCTGACAGATATGACCATTAACTTTGAGAAATCTTTCCGGCATGACACTGGAACATGGAAGACAGCACTGCAACGTTGCCAAAAGTAGAACTTAACGTCCCTCCTGTTGTCTCTTCCATTTATGAGCCCTTTGCTTTTTCTCCTGATTATGGTTACAGCCAAGGTGGCTAACTGAAGGACCTTATTATTGGAAGCCCCCAGATCCAAAGCTAGTTGATATAATTTTCTCCTCAAGTTTGGGGCAGATTGAGTCATAAACTTATTCTTTATCATTGCCTTCCCTTTTAAGTTCTCTGAATTTATAAGGGTATGCTTTTTAAGAGTCTCCCTAATTTGTTCTAAAAAGGCCGGAAGGATTTTATGGGGCCCTTGATTAATGGTAGTAAGTTTAGTGTAATTTACGGGCTTCCTTTGGCTGTTAACCATTCTATTAAGAAGACCAACAAATGGTTCCTGATCGACGGATCATTGTCCTTGTTGAATTCTATTATGGATTTATCATGGAGGCAGTTATTAGTCCACAGCATATTGGAAATTTATAATATGCAATTGGTTCCCAATTTTTTGGCAGTTTTATATTTATTTTTGTATTATTTAGATTTTGACTCAAGATAAAATTTGTATTATTTCAAGTGAAATTGAAGAATTGAGTCAAGTTTTGGAATATTTTTGCATGTTGTTCAAGATTGAAAATTTTCCTAAATTTTATTTTATTTTCTTTGGTTCACTTAGGGAAAAGGGAACATGTAGCTGGGTGGGATAAAATTCATCCCATTTTTTGAAGAGGGCATACTTTGACAGGGCATCACTTCTGGTGGTTCAGGGTAAGGGTGACTTGAACTGATGGTGGAAAAGTGGAAATAGACAGAATTTTGTGTGAGAGTGTGTATGCACATATCTTTTCCAGTTTCTTAAGTTTTTTATTAGAAAGTTCAGAGGATTTGGAATGACTATTTTCTACCCACAATACTGCTAAATGTGCTGAATATAGTTTTTACAACTTCCACAGTTCAAGACTTGGAAAATAAGTCTGAACATATGGGATTTTTATTTATTTGCCCTTCTCAGTGCAAAAAAGATCCAATTGTAAGATAGAATCGTAATTTATACTTCAATTTTGTGGTCATTCCTTTTAGCCACCTAATTTATTTTGAATCCAAGTCATGTTGAAAAGAAATTTACTCTTTTCTTGAGACATTTGGGCTTAAATCTGTCCCAAAACTTTAGATTTTATTCTAGTGGCAAATTAATGGATAACCTCGTGCATTTTCCTATCTGGAAAAGAGGATAAAATACTCATGTTATCTAAGATACAAGATATCCCACATTTTTTCAGCTGAGCTTCCCATAGAAAGACACCCCGGTATCCCCAGGTAGGTCTCTGAACCTAAGGAGGATCAGTACATCTGTCTGATTCCTTGCTTGAATGCTATCCTATTTTGCTTTCAGATTATTCCCATATGGCCAAATTTTCTTCCTAGCTTGGATTCCATGTTAGGTATTTCTGGTGTCTTACTATGACAACACTGGGAACATGATGCAAGGCCCTGGAATAGGCATCATTCTATTCCTCTGTACATCCCAGTTAGCCTTACAGACCATAAAGGGAAAAAGTGTGTTTAGTTTCAGAGCTATCTGTTGGTGGGGGCAGTCACTGAAACTCATGAAAAACAGAATGTTTATTAGATTAAAAAGCCTTGAATTTCTATATCCTCACTGGGAGTCAATGTATAACACACGCTGGTGCCTCCCATCATAGTCACTGTATGACATTGCATTGAATATAGATTCAGACATATTGAGTTAAAAATTTGAGGACAGTTTTCTAGCATTCCTTCCGACAGGAGATTTCAATATTCCTGACATATACACAGCACTGGAAAAGCCTGCATGCAGAAGCTGAAAAAGGCAGCATAATGCCTGGCAAAGATAATATCTTGATGGAGGTGGAGGATGCCAGAAAAACAAATACGGTCACAGACTGCGACAGAATAGAATCTCAAAACTGGGGCATGACTTCCAGAGCTTTCCTTCTGAGTTCAGCACTATTTGAATCATGGCACCAAGAAATGTCACTATGGGTGGTTCTATCCACTTAGGCCCTTTAAGTTGTGTGTTGAATGTCCATACCTCCAGTCCTTGTATCCCTGCTGGAAAGAATTTAAGTGAGGCACATATACATGAAAGATTTATTGCAAACAAAAATAATATACTCTTTGAAGAGGACAGTGGGTCACCTTGAAGAGAAGCCACTCCTGGGGTTCCTTTTTGCCTGCTTAAATTTTTCTTACCTTTATTCTTGTTTCCTGCCTCCCTAAGTTGCATTGGGAAATTGGTATTTGTGAGTCCTGCCTCCAGGTTTTATGACAGGCTCTGGGCTATACATGCACTATCCCATAATTCTCTGGGTTTGCCCAGCAGGTGGGTAAAAAACACAATGGAAATTTTATGCTAATGACATTAATGAGAGGAAGGTCACCTAAAGATCATCTTAAAGATGCTTAAAAGTGCTCTTGTTTCTGGATTTTGGGGGTTTCTTCTTGACTCCCTGCTGAGGGAGGAATTGCTGACCACAAATCCTGTCAGCTGAGAGGAATGGGGGAGGAGATTTGATAATCATCCCTGCCTAAGTGCCACCTCACTCATGCCTGACTGCTACATAACACCTTAACATAATGAAGGCTATATATGATAAACCCACATCCAAAATCACATTCAATGGTGAAACACTAAATGTAATTCCTTTAAGATCAGGAATGAGCTAAGATATTACACATTAAAAAACCTTAAGACTCCATCAAAAAACATAAGAATTAAGAGGAAAATATGAAAGTAAACATCTACATAATCAATATACAACAACATTTTGTATATTTATATACAATCAGTGCAATGGAAGAGACTGAAATGAAGAAAACTATGCTATTTAAAGTGGAAATGAAATAATGTAAATACCTTAGACTATACTTAACTAAAGAGATAAAAGGTACATACAATGGAAACTGCAAGACTCGTACTTGTTTATTGCAACTTTATGGAACTTCAACTCCTCTGGAACACTAAGAGACTTTCACAAGGAAATATTTTCCACTAAGATAATTTTCTGCCTCTCTTTCTTCTGGAGGTTTTGTTGAGACTGTGGTCTACATGCAAAATGAGTCCACAACTCTTAAGTCTCTCTCCTAAGACTTTGCTGCTCATGTCTTTGAGGAAAACCTATGAATACATTGTCCCAACTCCAACACTATAGACTGGACTATCAGGCTACAAAACAGGACTCACCTTAGAGCTTCAGCGAATCCAGTAAGTGTTCAGCTCACACAACTAAAGGAAGTTCAGCTTTTCAGAGTAACACCCAGGTCTGTTCCATGGAGTTTAATAGCCTAACAAAAATACTTTGTCAGGCAAGACTAACACATAGAAATAAACACAGGATGTCAAACAAATTGAAGAAACAAATAAACATATGTGAAATAATGGACCAAAATAGAAACACATGGGAAAATCTAAAAGTAATAGTCTTATTAAAGTAAAGCAACCGATGAATGCAGCATTTTTAATGATAAACACGATAGAGAATCAAAAAAGAACTATAACAAGGACTGAGAAAATATAAAGAAGTTCAAAGCAGAATTAATGTGACTAAAGAACACAATAGTGGAGTCGAAGAACACAATGGAGAGTGCTAAAAGCAGGGTGTAAGAAGCCTCACATAGAATCAGTGACTTAGAAGATAAGGCAGTAAGTAAAGGATCCTGCCTTAGTATTTCCAGAGCAGGCACTAGAAAATTGTGGGGAGGGAGACCCATGCCCCCAATCTTTAAAGGAGCATGTAGAGGTCTAAAAACATTTTTCTCCCTGGCCAAGAAGGGGTGGACCAATCACCAAAAGGAGCTGTAGAAACTACATTGGAGTGTAAGATGATCACCTATCTGTGATTTTCCCATCCTCTGTACTTGAGAGCATATGTGGTGAGTGAATACCACCTGATCCTCCCCAGGGGATCATAAGAGTTTATAGGGACAGACTTTGAAACTGCTCCCTGACTAGGGACCTACAAGCATCAACACAGGACGTTCCTAACCTGTGTTTAGTAAAACACAGGGTCCTTTTTGGGAGATTGCAGATGAGGCTCTGTAGAACTGCAGGGAGAGAAGCCAATCTCCCCACAGTCTTTGAAGGAGCACACAAGTCAAAAGCCATTCCTGCTTTCTGGTCAAGGAGCCATGAGAGCAAGAACATGACCTATCAACCAAAGAAGCTATAGTAACCACAAAAGTGTGAAAGAGGATCTGCTAATTAGCCCTCTGCTGCTTGTGTTGGAGAACTTGACTCCACAGAACTCACAAAGTCTGATTGTAAATTCAATCAATGCATTGGAAAGCTTCCTATCAGCAGCACACAAGAGAAGAATCCCCCGCTCTATGCCCACAGAAGCCAGTGGAAACATATGAAATAACATTTTTTGTCCATCAAAAATGAACATTTCATAGAAAGGACCAGGCCCCAAGTCCCAAGGAAGCTCAGTGGATAGTACTGGCCACACCAAGGACCCAAAATCAATACTCAGGAAGAAATGCAACACAGAAAGGAAAGAAAGCCACAGTCCTAAATCTAAGACAAGAAAGCCATGCCAAAAGGAAAGTTGTACTAAAAAAGCTCAAATGGCCCAAAGACAGGAATATGCCAATACCTCCCTAGATTAGAATTCCATTGACATTCAATGGGAGTACCTAATAGAGAAAGAGTCCCAAAAATAATTATAAAAAAGCTGAATGTGAATCAGGGGCACATATAACCACCCAAAGGCAATTTGCAAATATCAGAAAGAAGTGACAGATCAAAGGGAATATGTCACCAGGGAGATTGAATTCATGAAAAAAGAACTAGTAAAAATACTAGATAAAAGAAACACAATTGACCATTTGAAAATAAACATGCACATCTATATTAACAGACTTAAACTTAAGTAAGAATGAATCTCAGAAATTGAAGGCAAAATCACATAGGTGACCCTCATAGAAAAGAAGAGAAAAATACAACTGAGGAAAGTTAAAGAAATCCTATGAGAAATATCAGACGCCATGCGAAGAGCAAACATAAAGATTACAGGTATCCCAGAAGGAGAGGTAAGGGTAAAATGTATACAAAAAACTACTCCAAAGAGTAATAGTAGAAAACTTCCCATATCTGTCACTAAAAACAACCATGGATGTCCAGAAGCTGAAAGAAAATCAATGTTTTAATTAAAAATACCCAATCTTAGACATAGCTTAGTAAAACTAACAAAAGTTAATGACAAAGAAAAACTACTTAAGGCTGTTAGAGAAAAGAAGCTATCATTCACATATGATGGAGAGATAAAGATATTAAATGATAAAGTCTAATGAATTCTTCTGCCACCAAACCTACCATTCCTCTTGCAAGAGGAAGATAAAACAAAGATCCACCAAACCATAAAAATGGTGTTAAACTGGACAGCAAAGGCAGAAACAAGCACAGGACCAACATGGAAGAACAAAAATCAGAAATGAGGAAAATAAAATCATGGAATCTGTATTAGCAGGCAAATATGATACGGCAACAATTCATAAAAGACTGTAGAGATATAAAAGCAGTGATAAACCATATGGCATCCAGAAAAAATAATCTAACACTAAAGAGGAGATAGCTAAGAAACTGACAAAATTGAAAGGACACATTGAATACCATACAGAGGAAAAAACAAATAATATAAATGGGAAACAGACACAGAAATTGAGGTTTCACATGACAGCAATAAAGCCCTATGTATCAGTAATCACTCTAAATATGAATGAACTGAATGTACCAACCAAAAGACACAGAGTTGCTGGATTTATAAAAAAACAGGATGCATCAATGCTATGTGTACAAGAAATTTACATCAGAGCCAAAGAAAACACAAGTTGAAAGTCAAAAGTTATGGAAAAAAATATCAAAGCAACAGTGATGAAAGGAAATCAGGAACTGGAATACTAGTTTCAGACAAGATAAATTTTCAACAGAATAGGATATCTCGAGGCAAAGAAGTACACTACATTATGGTCAAGGGGGTAATTCCTCAAGAAGAAATAACTATCACTAACATATATGTACCCAATGCTGTACAATATAAATATATATATATATATATATATAACAAATTCTGACAGAGCTAAACATAGACAATGACACTAACACAGGGAACTTCAATACTACATTTCAAACAGAAATTCAACAATTAAACAAGGACTCTGCAAAAACAATAGATCATATGGACTTAATAGACATACGGGGTGTTCTACATCAAGAAAAAAAAGTATATATATATATATATATATATATATTCTTCTCAAGTGTACATGGGACATTCTCAAGTACAGACTACCTCTGGGACACAAAACAAGTCTCAGCAAATTTAACTAAAATAAAATTATAAAAAGCATCTTCTCTGACCACAAGGGGGTGAAACTAGAAATGAACAAGTACAACAAAATTACAAAAATCGCAAAGATGTGGAGCCTAAATAACTTGCTTCTGAATAACCCATGGTTCACTAATGCATTTAATGTGAAATCAAAACTTTTCTGCAAACAAATGAAAATGAAGAGATGAGCTCCCAGAACATGTGGGTTGTGGCAAAAGAAGTTCTGAGAGGGAAATGTATAGCCATACAAGCACATACCACAAATCAAGAGAGAGAGTCCAAATTAAATTCCTAATTTCATACCTGGGGAATTAGAAAGGGGAGAATAATCAAAAACAAAAATCAGTGGAAGGAAGAAAATAATAAAAAAAATTAGAGCAGAAATAAATGAGAAGGAAAATGAGCCATGCAAAAAAATCAATGAAACCAAGATTTGGTTCATTGAAAAAGTCAAAAAAATATTGAGAATGATGAGCTAGATGCACAAGGAACAAAGAGAAAATCCTAGCAACAAGAAGTAAAAATAAAAGTTGTTATATTACAACAGACAGCAGAGAAATACAATGGATCATGAGACACTATTGTGAGCAAGTATATGCCAACAAATTTGTCAGTCATGAAGAAATGGAATAATTCCTAAAAACCTAACCTTGAAAAGTTGAACCAAAAATACATGGTTATCTTGAAAAGACCAAATGCAAGCACAGAAGTTGAAACAGTAGCAAAATATCTCCCCCAAAACAAGAGCCCAGGTCCAGATTACTTCATCAGAGAATTCTAGATAGATATAGATATCTTAGATAGAATTCTAGATAGATATAGAGATATCTTAGATGAATAATCCTTATTCTTTTTATGCTCTTCTGCAAAATTGAAGAGAATGGAAAACTCTGAGATGCTTCTATGAGGTCATTATTAACCTGAGTCCCAAACCAAATAAAGATAACAAATAAGAAAACTATATTACTGATGAATATAGATGAAAAAATCCTCATCAAACTCCTGGAAAACAGATTTTAACATCACATTAAAAAAAAAAAAGTAATACACTGTGATCAAGCAGGATGCTTTCCAAGACTGCAAGGATGGTTCAAGAGATACAAATAATCAGTGCAATATACCATATCAACAAAGAAAAAAACAAAAATCAAATAATTATATCAATAGATACATTAAAAAAGGTTTTGACAGAATTCAACCCCCAAACATGGTAAAATTTCTTGCCAAAATAATAAAATGAACACATCTCAGCACAATGAAAGCATTACACAACCAACACATAGCTAATGTAATACTCAATGGTACAAAACGAAAGCCTTCCTCCTAAGATATGGAACAAGACAAGGTTGCCCTCTCTCACCACCATCATTCAACATTGTCTTGAAAATCTTGATCAGAAAATAAAGCAAGAAAAACATAGCAAAGCAATCCACAATGGAAAAGAAAAAATAAAACAATCATTATTTGTTGATGGAATGATATTATACCTTGAAAGTTCTAAAGACTCATTCAAAAACACTGGAATCATCAATGAATATAGTAAAGTTGCAGGATATAGTTGTCAACACTCAAAAATTGCTGGTGTCTCTATATACAATGAAGTAGACACAAGGATATTAAGAAAAAGAAACCATTTTCAATAGCACCAAAATGTATCAAATACCTTGAAATAAAGCTAACAATGGAGATGAAAGACCTCTACCATGAAAACTACAAGACTTTTAAAAAACAAATAGAAGACACAAAGGGATGGACTAACAGCTCGATTAAAATGGCAATCCTACACAAAACAATACACAGATTTAATATAATTGACACCAAAATTCCAGAGACTTTTTTTAAGTTGAGCAAATAATTCTGAAGTTTTTTCTGGAATCAAAAAGACCCCCAAAAGTCAAAGCTATCTTTAGAAGAAAAGAGAACTGTAGAGGACTCACACTTTCTGATTTCAAACAATACTACAAGGCAATCATCATTATAACTGTATGGTACTGGAATGAAAACAGACACACAGATTTAGTGGAATAAAATTGAGAGTGAGAAATAAAATCACAACTATATGGAGAGTTAATCTTTGACAATGGAGCCACGTGAATACAAGGAAATAAAGAAAGTCTATTCTATAAGTGCTGATGTAAAAACTGGACAGATATAGGCAAAAAATAAAACTAGAGTATCCATTAGCATCATACACAAAAGTTAACACGGGATGGATCAAACACCTGGACATAAAACCTGAATCCATAAAATACTTGGGAGAAAATGTGGGGTAAACACTCCAGGACTACAACTTCAAAGAAATCTTTGGGGGAAGTGTAGCTACAGCAAAAGAAACGAATGCAAAACTACATAATTGGGATTACATCAAACTGAAAATCTTCTGCATAGTGAAAGAAAGTACCACTAAAACAAAAAGCCACCCTCTGAATTTGAGAAAATTTTTTCACAAGATACTTTAGATAAAAACTTAGTCTCCAAAATACACAAATTGCTCACACATCTGAAAAAAAAGACCCCTTCAAAAATGGGAGGAAGAATCAAATAGACACACATCCAAAGAAGTCACATAGATGGCCTAGAGATAGATGAAAAAATATTCTACATCACTCATCAGAGAAATACAAATAATATATTAAATGAAATACCACCTCATGCCAGTAAGAATGAGCTACATCAAAAAAGACTGAAAAGAGTAGGATTGGAGGGGTTGTGGTAAATAAGAAACCCTCCTACACTGTTGGGAATGTAAATGGGTTCAACCTCTTTGGAAAACAGTGTTGAAAAATAAAGTCTTCTAAGCAAGAATACTCTAGGCAGCAAGATGATTACTTAGTATCGAAGGAATGATAAATCTCTTTACAGACAAACAAAAGTCAAAGGAATCCATAACCACAAATCTAGCTTTGCAATAAATACTAAAGGAATTTCTATAAGTGAAAGATGCTTATTTAATATCAACAAGACATCAAAATGTAAAATGTGGGGAAGAGGGGAGTAAAAATATGAACCATTAAAACAAGCTCAGGAAAACTTGCTTTCAAGCAAAAGCAGAATATGAACATTGAAAATTTTATGTCAACTTTTGGGTTACCTCAAAACATAACTCCAGAAAAAACAAAAAAGAATAAAATAAAAAGGTAAACAAAGGACAACATAAATTTTTCAAATCACCTAAGAAGAGAAAGAGAACAAAAGTATAGTGTGCAACAATTCCCAGAAAAAAATGACAATAAATAGTTACACATCAATAATCATGCAAATGCTAATAGATTGAGCTCATCAGTCAAAAGACAGAGTAGTTGAATGGGTAAATAAACATAAAACAACTTTCTGCTGCATTCAGGAGACTCATACCTCCAAAGATAAATATGGGCTCAAAATCAATGGTTAGAAGACAATCCTACAGTCAAATGGTAACTGAAAAAAGGCAGGGACCTCAATACTTATGTCAAATAAAATAGACTTTCAACTAATAATGTTAAAAAGGCAGAGAAACATTGGAAAAATCAAGCAGTCAATTCAGCAAGAAGATATAACATTCAAATGAACTAACATTCAAATGAACTAATTAACATTCAAACATACCAAATGAAGGGGCATCAACATGAATCTGAATAAATCTTGAGTAAAAAAGGAAATCAAAGTACAATTTTGCAAGTTCTTAGATACAAAGGGGAATAAAGACACAAGATGCTATGACTTATGGGACTTATGGTATACAACAAAAGCAGTATTAAGAAGAAATTCTATGGCAATTCAGGCTTACCTCATGAAAGAATAATCGCAAGTAAATAACCTAACTGTTCATCTAAAGTAACTAGGAAAATTGATGTCAAAAGAATGCAGATGATAATAGAAATTTGAACAGAAATAAATAGAAATAAAAATGATTATTCAGAAGATCAATGAAACAAAAAGCTGTTCCTGGAAAAAATAAATTGACAAAACTTTGGTTAGGGCCACTAAGACATGAAAGAGAAAACTCTCGTAACAGGCATAAGAAGTGAAAGGGGAGAAGTAACAATGGATACCACAGAGATACAAGGCTTCATGAAAGTCTACCTTGAACAGCTATATGCTAATAAATTGGACAACCTAGAGAACAAGGACTGGTTTTTAGAAACATATAAATTACCAAGACTGAATGAGGAAGAAATGGAAAACATCAGTAGGGCTATTATAAGCAAAGAGATTGAGGAATTAATCAAAATCTCCCCAGAAATAAAAGCCTAGGACCAGATGATGTTACTAGTGAATTTTACCAAAACTTCAGATATTAATGAATAACTATTCTTTTCCAAAAAATGAACAAGGAACATTTCAAAATACTTTCTCTGTAGCAACATTAGACTGATACCAAAAGTAGACAGGTATGTCACCAAGAAAGTAAATTACAGACTACTATCTGTAATAAACATAAATGCAAAAGTGCTCAACAAAATATTAGTAAACCAAAGTAAAGCAATACATTAAAATCATGCATCATGACCATATGGCATTAATTGCAGGGATGCAAGGATGATTCAACATATACAAATATAATTATGCAATAAACAATACCAACAAAAGCAAAAAGAAAAATTATATGATCATATTTACAGATGCAGAGAATGCATTTGACAAGATTCAACACCTATGTATTATGTAACCACTACATACATGTGGATGGAAGAAACATACCACAACATAATAAAGGCCATATATGATAAACCCATGGTCAATATCATACTCAATGGTGAAAAACTGACTGCAATTTCTCTATGTTCTGGAATTACACAAGACTGTCCACACTTACCACTGCTATTTAATATTATACTGGAAATACAGATAAGAGCAATTGAAAAGAAGAAAAAAAATGAATCTAAATTTGAAATAAGGAAGTCAAAATATCATGACTTGTAGATGGTATAATATATGTAGAAAACTGTAAAAACTCCATCAGAATACTAACAGAACTCATCAATTAGTACAGTAAATTTTCAGGCTGCAAAATGTGAGTTCAAAAATCTGTTTCATTTTTATAAGCAATAAATAGCAGAAGAGAATGCTATCAAGAGAAGTATATCATTTGCAACAAAAAGAGAAATAATTAAATAACTTAGCTATTCTTAGCAATGGGAATGAAACACCTTTAACAATGAACACTAAGAATTCCTAGAAGGAAATATGAGAAAATGGAAAGAAATTTTGTGCTATTTGATGGGAAGAATTAGCATTTTTTAAAATGACCATCTTACCAAAAGCAGCACACAGGCTTATTGCTACAGCCATCAAAATTCCTCTGGCATTTACTAAAGAAACAGAACAAAATAAAAAATATATATTGTTTAACAAAAGATTCTAAAATAGCCAAAGCAATCTTGAGAAGAAAGAACAAAAATGGAGGTATCACACTAATGGGTTTTGAGGTATATTACGAAGCGATAGTGATCAAATTGTATACTACTGGGATAAAATCAGGTATACATCAGTGGAATACAACTGTATCACTAGAAATAGACACACACATATATGGTCAATTAATCAGCAACAAAGGAGCCAAGAACATGTGATATGAAAAGAAAGTCTTTTAAATAAATTGTGTCAATAATACTGGGCTGCTACATGCAAAAAATGAATCTACACAACTCTAACACCATACACAAAACTTAATAATGTATTAAAGACTGGATTTAAGAATGGAAAACCATAAATTTCTTAGACTATAATGTAAGAATAGGCATAACAAAAATATAAAAATCTTTGGAGACTCAACTTCAGTGGCAATAGAAACAAAAATGAAAATAAATTGAACTACAGCAAACTAAAATACTTCTGCAAGGTGAAAGAAAATACCACAGACACAGAAAGGACAGCCTACTGACTAGAAGATATTTGTACATCATAAATTTGACAAGAGCTTAGTAGCCAAAATATATTAAAAAATTAAAGAAGCAACAGAAAAATAACTCAATTAGAATTGGGCAGAACTGAATAGATACATACCCAGCGAAGACATACAGATCAACAACAGGCATATCAAAAGATGTTCTTTTTCACTTATTATTAGACAAATGCAAATCAAATCTGCAATGAGATATCACCTTATACTTGTGAGACTGACTATTATCTAAATGTATATAAACAAAATATATTGTCAAGGATGCAGAGAAAAGGGAGCACTCTTACAGTGCTGCTGGGTGTGTAAATGGGTGCAAACTTTTTGGAAAGCAGTATGATGATTCCTCAAAAAACTGAGAATGGAAATCAAATATAATCCTGTCATCATACTTGGGTATTTATCTAAAACACACTAATATGCAGTGACATATGCACCACCATATTCATTGCAACATTATCTGTAATAGTTAGGAGTTGGAAACTACTTATGTGAGTCGTCAAGTGAATGTGGTATACATAATTAGTGGAATACACACAGTCCTAAAACAATAATATCTTCTCATTTGTGCAACATGGATGGAACTGGAGATTTTGTTAGGTGAAATAAATCGTAAACAGATCTTTCAATTGATCTCACTCATATACAGAATATAAAGAAATAAGCAAATAAACAAACAAAATAAATAGCAACCTGTGGAAATAGACAATAGAAATGATTTTAGCAGAGAGGAAAATATTGAATGACAGAGAAAGTGGTGATGGAAGTCTAATGGACAGTGGTGAAAGACTTTCGGTAATTTTATTGTGACCTTGGTGTATTGTCACATATTTGAAAAAAAAGGTAAACAAAGACATATGGATTTGCATTATTTTGTAATTCCATGTTAACTCTTCAAAATTTTTTGAAAAGAAAATAAAAAAGTTTTTAAAAAATGCAAAATTTATCTTAGGTAGCTTAAGAAAATCAATGAGTAAGTCTTTGCTTTTAGAAATTCTTATTTTTCTTGGTCAATAATATCAAAGGGGAAAGCTGGTCACTAAGTGGTCTCTTTTGAGTTTTTATTTTTTTTGCCATGCCAAGCAAGTTAAAGGCATAGATTAGTTATAAGTAATCTAAATCATATCTTTAGAATATATGTCAAATATGATTAGGCTCAATAAACAACTAGAAAGAAGATAAGCAATCTCAGTCTACCCTCCTTTCTTTTCTTGCTTCTTATATCCACTACCACCAATACTACTTTTGAGATTTTCTCATGATAAGAAAAATTAAATAGCTTTTATTCCCTTCATTCCAGAACTTAATTTGACCTCAGAATATGTTCAAACAGAAATATGAGTAAAACTCTGAAGTTAGAATTGTGTTGCTAACCATGAATAGAATGTATCTAAGCCTTTGCTATGGCCATTTCTGTCATTAAATATTTTAAAATAATTACCAGAATGAAAAGCCAACACATTGTATTTTTAGAAATTTTATAAAACTTTTAAAATACACATGTTAATTATTATTATTTCATTTGGAAACCAAATGTTTTGGTCAAACTGAAGAATGATATTCAGAAAGGGATAGAATATTTGCAGCCTTTTCCTTACCTAAGTCAGGGAAAACTTGAATTCCAAATTTAGAAGGCACCTCCATCCTCAGAGCCTTATCTTAACTGAATGCAGTTTAAATTCAAACAGCTATGAAAGGTTCTTTTGCAATGATGATTTATTAAACATGAGTCACTCTTGCCTTAAATATTAAGCATACTAAGAAATAATTGAAAATTTCGACTTGCTCTTTAATGAACAAGTGAGTCTTATTTTCTGCTTGACAGATTCATGGCTAAATGTTCAAATGATAAATAAAATATTTGCTTGTTTTTATTTTTCTGTCCCTGTCAGTATGTATGTGTTATAAATTATACGTCATTTTGGTATAATCAGTGCATATATAAGAGGTCTATGTAACACACCTTTCTGAATTGCTAAACTAAGAATGTAATTGATAGGACAAGATTTCCCTCAGAAAGGCCTCCATGATGCCATTTTGTGACAGCTCTGTGTGTGTGGCACTTGGGGGTGGGAGTGGGGGTGTCTTCATTGGCCTTTGTCTGAGTATTTCCTTGTGACTGTTGGACCTAGGCATTCTTCTCAGTCTTCTGATAAGGACCATTATTGTTTTAAATAATGTCTGCATTAACATCTT